>JABFEP010000492.1:0-20854 GCA_013618265.1 Fusarium albidum
CACGTTGGCTTGGAATAACCTTATGGGGAGTTCGCGTTGTTTTGGTCGTGGTGTCCTCGTCATGCTTCCGACGAGGGTTCGGTTTGAACTCGCCGGCGCTTCGAGGGTGACTGGCTCCTTAGTTGGGGAAGTGCGCTTTGTAGTAGGTGTTGTCGTTCTGCGGCGTCGGCCGCTGGTGAAGAGATCGGGTTCGATGTCGGTGGGGAGCTCGGGGGGATCGTCGGGTTTGTTCGTCGAAAGAGACGCTCGCCGAGCTGGCGCGTTTTACCGCGTTCGCTTCTCGTGAGTCTCTGGAGTCGCCCATTCTGTCTCTTCGGTCTTGCTGGGCAATCAGGGAAGTCTGCGGGGTGTGGACCTCGACAGTTGGCGCACTGCGTCGCCGTCCGGCATGCTCCATCATGCCGTTCTCGGCCGCAGACGGAGCATCTGCTGGAGCGGTCGCACTGGCGTCGCGGGTGGAAGTCCCAGCAGTTATCGCACTGCGGGATCGGGGCTGGCTTGTCGATCAGGCGAGCCCAGCGGCTCTTGCTAAAGAGTCTGAAGCGCTCTTTTGGTTTTTCGAGAAAGGAGACGATCATCGTGATGTTCTCATCGCTGGGGTCGCTGTGCCGTGATGGTACGGACCGAATTGGAACAAGGCCGGTCTGCGAGACGATCTCGTTGTGGAGGATCGGTCCGCACTCGACCTCGTCTCCAGATGTCAGGTCGCGGAAACTCTTTGGGCAGTCTGGGATGACGTAGGTGTACCATCGTTGCGCCGGTTCAACTGCCGTCGCGCCGACTGCCTCGCTGAGAGTCGCACTGAGTTCAAGGATCTTCCTCTGGACCCCGAGGTCGGCAGGGGTCACGGCCCAGCCCGTCTTGACTTTCGTGATTTGGGGGATCGCGCTAAGATCGAGCTTAGCTTCCTTAGCGATATGCGCTCGTATCGCGATTGGCTGCTTATCCCAGGCTGGGGATCCTTCGTGGAGTCGGAAGAACACTCTGATGTCGTTGTCCCTGGTGATAATTTCTTTTTGCCCCTGTTGTTGATGTTGACGGGCCCTGGGTCGGATTTGGGGGTCTCTGGGATGCCCCTCCGGGAGGTTCCTCCTGAGTCTCGCGGCGTAGGTGTCTTCGTTGGCTGTCGGCGCCTTGGGTGCGGTTGTCTGGCCGTTGATTGATGCGGTGCAGAGGGAGGTGAAGCTGACAGCAAGCTCCCGGGCGAACTTGGCGGCGTGGCCTATAGCGAACTGTTTGGCGGTGTCGTCGAAAGCTTTGCTGAAAGCCTGGATGACCTGGAGCTTCAGATCAAGGAGGGCGCGTTTCTCGGCTGCGACGCCGTCGAGTGTCGCGGTGGTGTTGACGGTCGGGTTGTGTACGGAGCTCTCAAGTCCTGGCAAGGGGACCGAGGTGACGATGTCGCTGCTCTGAGGGCTTATGTCGCGAATGGGCCTTTCCTTTGACTTCTGCGGGCTTCGCGCCTCGAGCTGGGCGCGGCGGTCCCCATTCGGTGTCAGTGTCGCTTCGCTGAGGTCGGCTTCACTGTCACGCAACAGTGTGTTCCTGACGCTTCTGATGAGTCCTCGGGGTGTGTTAGGCCCGAGGTCGAAGAGCCCGGCGCCTGGGCCAGAGGCCATGACGCGAGGGAACCGGGATGCTGTGCTCTGGTAGTGTTTTGGCGTGCTCTTGGGCGTGCTCCTTAACAGCAGTTGTTAAGGAGTGTAGATGTAAGAGGGAAGTTGAACCAGGAGAGTTAATTCTGGATTTATCCGAGGTGTAGGGTAGGCGGGTTGTCTTGTCTGCTATGCCCCCGCTGACATCGGCACATCTCATAGCAATCCTCGCCCTTTCTACGCGCTGTGTATCACTAGTTGTGCTTATAAAGTAGCTATATGCACAGTTATTCGGCCTCCACGATCTAGGTTCTTATAGACAGATGCTAATTTCGCTCCTATCTTCGACCAAGGTATCTCGGTGTATGCGAAATTGAGTCCCCTAATAATAAGGGGGATCTATTTCAATGCATTTAGAGCAACGGGCTAAAGAAACCAGATCCAGTATAGTCTTGGGCGCAACTTGGGCTGGGTACAAGTTTTAGTGATGCTAGAGCAGGAGAATCTCTTGTCTGGATGGAGCATAGACAATAAGCGGATTCTCAATCTATTAGCTCCTGTCTTGAACGGAATGCTAGCTACTGACGTGAGGTGCTTATTGAGTTTCTCTAACACGTTATTAATATAGGAGTTCGTTTAAGCAACCCAAGAGCCAATCTGGGAAGGGCAAGGAATAGGAACCAAATTCTTGCTAGACATACTGTCCATCCCAAGCTGTTTTTCTTCTCCTATTCTAATACCTACCCACTCAGCATCGACACAGGCATATACAGGTAGCAATATAACCACCCGGATTCCAGGAAGCTTTTGCTCCCGAGCCAGACCAATAGCGCGCTCAGCCTTGATCCCGTGCCAAGTCTCGAATGGAGCATGCCCCGATGCTTCATCACATCCTCACAGATGGCTTTATGGATCATCATGGCTGTGTCGTTTCATGCTTCATGATTGGAACACGACAGGCCAGCACGATTGCGAGCCATACCACCATTAATTATATATGCAAGAATCATCACCTACGGGGCATGAATCAGTCCGGTATCAATCTACGCCGGGGCAAGCTGCAATAGCTACAAGCATCTAGAGTCCAATCCCTTAGCCATTATTAGAGCTGCGATGTGTCCAGATCCAAGGCCATCAGCACGGATAGGAGAGCTTACTGAACACCAAGATGACAACAGCCTGGCCACCCAAGGTCTTGACCATGAAGCCGTCTGCGAGGCACAAGCCGGCGAGGTGATTTGCCCCGACATAGTAAGCCTTCCACGAATCTCACCCCGTTATTCCCTTTGCAGCCAACAACCTGGTACGTAATAGATCCCTCATCTCCCCCACCTAGGTATATGCCTCGATTTGCAGCGCAGCATACCCCAGGCCTCCTGTCGTGGCTTTGAGCCTGCAGACTACTGGCTGAGGGCAACTGGACTGTCTCGTGATGTCTGCGATGCCAATTAGAAAGTTGGCCTGCGGAAGGGGTGGGCGAAAAAGGGCGCCGTCCTGCAATCTTGTTGCAACGGCCTCAGTGTCGACTTTGCCGTCTCTTCGTGGCTGCTTTGCTGGAAGTGTGTTTTCTTCTGGTTGTCTTCTCCACACTAGACCAACACAGAGGCGCTTCCAAGTCCCGTGGACAATACCCGTTCCCATCTCCAACTCCCTACCGAGGTATTTCTCCCATACAATCCACCAACCACATGACACGCAGGGCCAGCCTGCCTCATACCCATCCACTTCGGCCGAGGACCAGATGAGGATGTAAACCGACAATCGACAGTTGGCGAAAAAGGAGTCCGGAGAAATACCTACCTAGCGTGAAAACGGTTCATCGGCAGATGACGCGGCCAAGTCGTGGTGATGATACTCTGGGAAAGCGCCGCGGGCCCTTCTTCATGTGTTCATGGCTGGGCATCTCGGCAGACCGGCAGCGAGGATCCGAGTTTATCCACCATCTAAAAGAGCCCTATGGTCGGAGACGCCACGAGTCGATGAAACTGTCAGGGTGTTTGGTACAAGGTTTTCCATGCTCTGTTGAAACTTTGCGGGTGGCCCCATTGGTCTGCTATGGGCTGTCTATATTGCACATCATCTATAGCCAAGGGATGAGCAGTGGGATACCGAAATTAATGTCAATGATTATATAATTCTTAATCCCTAGACCAATGGAAACAAAGGGGCGGGTCCCAGGCCTTGGAGTGGAGTCACCGTCGCTTGTGGGTTGCCGGCCTTGAACCCCTGACATGTGATGCGGCATTCGACGACTATTTTCTTTTAGAATATTGATGTGTGTGTTGGTTGAAACTGCAGAATTTGTGTACATCGCCAGAGTGTCAATATCCAAGACTAAAAGATGCAAATGCAGGCCCACGTGTTTGTAGCTGGCGACATGGTTAGGCATTGGATCGGCGAGCCCTTGATCAGGGATCCTACTAGAATAGGGCCAGAAACGTGCATTTCGCCCCAGACTTGACCAAAAACGTAGTGGGCACCGCATCCAGGAGCATGAGTCGATTTGGCAAGCTCTAGCTATAGTTGGCATGGAGGATGTATTGTGTAGAGTAGAGAAACGATGGGTTTGGACCGGGCAGAGGACAGCAGGGCCGGCAAAACTCTTATCCTCAGCATTAACGTTATAATTTACCTAGTCTTGGCCCCGCTGTAAGAGGTCGTGACACACCAATGGTAGAGTCAAGAGATTACGCATCGGGCGAGCCCCGATGGCAGTTGGAAATGACAGGGCAGCACAGCGGGGATCGGTATCAATCTGTAAACTTAAAACTCGGACCACATGAAGAACAGGGGTAGGGGAAGACGCCTCGGTATTCCCGAGGGGTGTGACCTCTGGCCCTTTTCGGCCCGCGCCCTCGACTGATGCGATCTGCTAGGCTGGATCTGGGCTGTGAGCTCCGAATTCTTCTTGATCAAGCCCGCATGGAGTACCTCCGGAGCCAGTTGAGGTTGTCGTGCTGACGTTGCCTCTCCTTGACTAGACAAGGATGGATGGCATGAGTGTGGGTAGATGACGAGTGTTTGTCCGAGTCGTGGACTTGCTTTTGTATTTTGAAGAACGACATATAAGGTATCACCATGTCCTTCCAAGACTACTTTTTCGCATCCTTCACCCCATCGCCTCCAACAGAGTCAAGATGGCGCTCCTCTCACTTCTACTCCTGAGTCCGCTCGTTGCGGCCGCCGCCATCAAGGACTTTAGCAAGCAGTGCGAGTCCTTCGCCGAGACCCTGAGCATTGATGGATCCAGCGCCGTGTCGTCCGAGTTCGTCGCGGCCAACACGACCTTGAGCTTCCCCAATGTCGACGCATCCTGCGGGCGACCCTCGCAGGTCGTGACAGCCGACGTCTGCCGCGTGATGCTCAACGTGAGCACGTCGGCGAGGTCTGGCATCAGCGCCGAGGTCTGGCTCCCAGTGGACTGGTCGGGCCGGTTCCTGAGCACCGGCAACGGCGGGGTGGGCGGGTGCATCCAGTACGAGGACATCGACTACGCGACGTCGCTGGGGTTCGCGGCCGTCGGGACCAACAACGGGCACGACGGGCAGTCTGGAAAGACCTTCCTCAACAACCCCGACGTGATCGAGGACTTTGCCTACCGCGCGCTGCACACGGGCGTCGTGGTCGGCAAAGACATCAGCAAAGCCTTTTACGGGAAGCCCCACACCAAGAGCTACTACCTCGGCTGCTCTACCGGCGGCCGTCAGGGCTGGAAGGAGGTCCAGTCCTTCCCCGACGACTTTGACGGCGTCGTCGCAGGAGCACCGGCATTCTCGTTCAACAACCTCACCTCGTGGAGCTGCAACTTCTTCCCCATCACAGGCACCCCCGAGTCGGAGACCTTTGTGCCCCTGGACATGTGGAACACCATCCACGACGACATCCTCGACCAGTGCGACGAGCTGGACGGAGCTAAAGACGGCATTCTGGAATCGCCCGACCTGTGCGACTACGACCCCAAGGGCCTGCTCTGCGCCGACGGCGAGACCACCGGGTGTCTCACAGCCACTCAGATCGAGACTGTGCGCAAGATCTACTCGCCCCTGCGCAGCATCGACGGCAGCCTCTCCTACCCCCGCATGGAGCCGGGATCCGAGTTGACGGGTGCCCCTCAGAACTACTACTCTGGCCAGCCCTTCTTTTCCACCGACTGGTTCCAGTATGCTATTCTCAACGACACCGACTGGGACCCCGCGACTATCACGCCCGAGGACTACGTCTTGTCTTCGGACCTCAACCTGTTCAACATTGAGACATGGGAGGGAGACCTGTCTGCCTTTAAGAACAAGGGCGGCAAGGTCATCCATTACCACGGCCTGGTAGATGGCACCATCTCCAGCTCGAACTCGCCACGATACTACGAGCATGTTTCCAAGACCATGGGTCTTTCCTCGGACGAGCTGGACGACTTTTACCGCTACTTCCGCATCTCGGGTATGGCTCATTGCAACGGCGGCCCCGGTGCTACTTTTATCGGGAACAGGGCCTCGAGCACGGCGAGCCTGGATCCCGATGAGAACGTCCTGATGGCCATCGTGCGATGGGTCGAGGAGGGTGTCGCCCCGGATGTCGTGGTCGGCACGGCGTACGTCAACGGCACCAAGAGTGAGGGCGTGGACTACAAGCGACGACACTGCCGATGGCCTCGCCGCAATGTCTTCAAGGGGACTGGAAGCTCCAAGGATCCGGACAACTGGGAGTGCCAGTAGAGGGGGATGAGCATGGGTGGTGGACGATGGACTTGACGTTGTGTCTGCTTGTATATCATCTTCATCCTGCTATAGTAGGATGCTCTGTAACTTGAAAGAATATACTGTTTCTGTATTATACTATGGGTACTATATTAACACATCTGTACTGTCTAGCTGTGCCATTTATTCACTGCCTCCCTCTTTAACGACCTGGTCACCTATAATTGAGCGCTTGACTAAACTAACTTGAAAGATGCATTCTAATCCAAAGCCTTTATCTATCTCATACAATTGTTCATGTATCCAAACTAGGCAGTTGAGCCATGAAGAAGTGTGATTGTCCTTAGGCAGGAACCCTAGGCTTGGACCATTCACTCGCAGCGATGGGACATCCGGCGTGCTGGTTTAATACACAGGATACTATAATGTCCGGTAGATTTACCAAGAGTGGCTGCTGTCCTAGGAGAGCTGCCTTTTGTCTGTCTGCTCATCCTGACCCTGTCCTCGTTCTCCCTCTCCCTCCCAACAAGAATAACCACGGAGCCAACAGCCAACCCTGCCAGCCTATTAGGCAACAACCACCATGATTGGTTGGCTCGAGGATGGTTGGTTGTCCGGGCCCGGTGGTCCAATCAGACCCCCCTCGGCGCTGTGGCCTGAGGACCCAACCTACCAACGGGCATATGAACCCCAACCGCCCCTTGGCTCACCTCCTCCTTTCTCTCCCTTTCCTTACCTTGACACATTCCTGCCATTCCAAGTGAACCAAGCCACACTCTTGACAAGACCATCCCTTGGACAAGATGACCACCTCGGGCAGTGTCTTCTCTAAGACCCTCCAGGAGATCACCGATACCAAGCTCGACGAACTATCCAAGAGGCGGTCCCGCTTCGAACAAGCCAAGTCGTCGGCCTTGGCCTCCTTCCAAGCCGAAAAGGACCCCGTCCAGCGTCTCGTCACGCTCGGCAACGGCGTCAAGCAGTGCTTCTCCATCAAGCTCGACAAGGCGGGTAAGGTTGTCTTGGGCCAGACGACACACAGGGCACTCGAGATTGAGCTCAAGAATCTCGACCGCTTCCTCGGCCAGGCCAAGTATGACCCGTCCGTCTCGACGACGACCATGAACGCATGGGAACAGTCCCTCCTCCGTCACATGGACACGCAGTCTCTCAAGTTCCAGTACGCCTCGCTCTACGGAAAGCTCGTGACGGAATGGCTCTCAGAGGGGGAGGACACAAGTTCCGACGCAGGTGACGTTGAGATGGGTGACGCCTTTGAAGTCGTCGGCGATGCGAAAAAGCTGGAATCCAGAATCAAGTGGGAAAAGATGGTGTTTGAACCCTCCAACGTCGACGAGGCGGCACTCGAAGATTACCTGGACCGCCTGTTTGGAGTTGGCAACAAGGAAAAGGAGGCAGTGCTCCAGGAACTGGACAACCTGCGGGACAGCGTCCAACGCTGGGAGGCAGACATGTTGAAACCGGACCGGTTTGACGTCAGCACTCTGAAATGGGTCATCCGAGGGCTCTACTCGTCCGACCTGCTCTCTGACGAGAAGCGAGAGGTTCTCAAGGACTTTGAGAGCAACAGAGTCATCCTCAACGAGATTGCGGATGTGCTCAACATGCGGATCAGCGCCCTGGGATCGTGGACATGGAGCTCCGAAGCCGTGCCCGTGGAGATGCGTCGAAAGATCAACGGTGTCTACAAGATACACATGCATGAAGACCTCTTGGAGGCAATCTTCCTGCAGTACATTGGTGTCGAATGGAGCACCTTCTTCAAGGACCACCTGAAACAGTTCCGAATGGCCTCCGGTGCGTGGAACACCATGCGCAGGACCGTCCCTGAGATTGACAAGCGGATACTCGAGTACTACCTCGGGGAAGTCTCACGGTCGCCCTCTCTGCAGTCGGCGCGTCGCCAGATCTACAGCACGAGGTACTTCATGGCTCAGCTCCTCAACTACAGGGAACAGGCCATGGAGATTATCCAGGGCGAAGAGGAGGCAGACTATGCGTGCGAGCAGCCGTCGAGCCTCAAACGCAAGGCCGTCGGTTCAGTCGCGCAGTACAGTCCAGACCGGCAACGCGGAGGAAAGGGGTTGCGCATGGGGGGAGTCATGCGTCATCGCAAGATACCGCGGTATTCACCCGACGACTCGGTAGACGACGACTACAACGATCTAGACGAGGTGAACAAGACGCGGAATCCGATGGAGCTGAAGCAGACTCTTTTGCATATGCTGTCGACGGAAATAACCATCGGGACGCGTCTCTACGGGGACATGACTACTTTTCACTCTGTCTTTGAGAGCTGGGATTCTCTGCTCCCGCACGAGACTATCTGCACGGTGCTCAAGTACTTTGGGTTCTCTGAAACATGGCTTGCCTTCTTCAGGACCTTCTTGGAGGCACCTCTCAAGTTTGTCGAGGATGACGATTCAACACCGGCGAGAAAGCGACGACGGGGAACGCCCTCGTCTCATGTCCTGAGCGACGTCTTTTCAGAGATGACCCTCTTCTGTCTTGACTTTGCCATCAACCAGGCCACTGACGGTGCTGCTCTCTGGAGAATCCACGACGACTTTTGGTTCTGGTCGCACGAGCACAACGTTGTCGTCGATGCGTGGAAGATTGTGCAAGAATTCGCCCAAGTCACAGGCACAAAGACCAATCCAATCAAGAGCGGCTCAGTTCGAGCGACGGGAGATGAGACCCTGACGCTGCCGCTGGATGAGTCCCTTCCTGCTGGTGAGATCCGCTGGGGGTTTCTTCAGCTGTCGCCGCTGGGTAGGTTCGAGGTTGACCAGGCAATGGTGGATTCGCATATTGAGGAACTCCGGAAGCAGCTGCACGACAAGCGCAAGAGTATTCTTGGGTTTATCCAGACGTGGAACTCTTTCGCCTCGACTTTTTCACATCCAACTTTGGCAAGCCTGCCAACTGCTTTGGCCGCGAGCACGTCGACAACATGCTCGCGATGCATGAGCGTATTCAGAGACGAGTGTTTTCCACAAACGACGACGAAGAAGTGTCGAGTGTGGCTGAGTACTTGAAAAAGGCTCTGAGGGACCGTTTTGGAATCACCCATGTACCTGATGGCTATCTCTACTTGCCAATGGAACTGGGCGGTCTGGATTTGCAGTCCCCCTTTATTCCGCTGCTTCAGATCCACGACCAAGTTCTAGAGTCGTCCTCGGACCTGATGGACAAGTTCCAGGAAGCAGAGAAGAAAGCGTACCAGCAAGCCAAGGACAATTTCCTCGCCGGCATGGTCAAACCCCGACGATACGAGTCAAGATGGGAGCCCGAGTCTGAACAGGACCGCGGCACTTTCATGTCCTTTGAGGAATACGTACGCCACCGAGAAGACTATTCTTCTCACGGCTCCATGGACGGTTTTGACCTCGACGACGTGTTTACCAAGCTGATGAAGCAGCCGGTGGAAAAAAGCGCCGAGCCAGACAGCAGCAAGGTCTTGACGGCTCTCGGGGAGCTTCGCGGGAAGACCAACATGCGCAGCATCACGGGTTACTGGGAGACCATGGAGCCGTACTGGCGGTGGGTGGCCATGATGTATGGGCCTGAGGTGGTGGATCGCTTTGGTGGGCTTGGTGTGGTTGATGCGGGACTTTTGCCGGTGGGAATGGTTGCCATGTTCCGGGACAAGAGGGTGAAGTGGTAGTCTCTAATAGGACTGATCCGACATTCACTCTGACATCTTCGCCTCAGCCTTGACACCCAGATGATCCGTCACCCACGCCTTCTCAAACCCAAGCGACACGATCTGACTCCTCTCCTTCTCCCCCTCGGTCAACACATCTGCACCGAACCTCTCAAAGCTGAGCACCTCTGCACCACCACAGAAATACACCTTGTCCATCCTCGAGCAGCCAAACTGCTCTCTGAGCTTCGTCGCCGCCTGCTGGCCCCACGTATAACCCTCGTCGGTATCTTCCTGTCCGCCCAACTCGAGGAACGCGTCATTTAGACCATTATCCGTGTGCAATGTACGGTCAAACGGCTGAATGGCGTTGAAATCCCCCGCTGCTAGAGCGCCATGGACGTTTTCCTCACGCATGTACTTTGCCACGATTTGCATCTGAGGAGGACGAAAAGGCGGGTTAAACACCATTGACTCGAGATGCGTGTTGCAGAGACGGATAGTCTTGCCCTCGAGAGACACGTCTACGAAGAAGGCGTCGCGATCCATCCGCGTCTTGGAGTAGTGTACGCGAAAGGCAGCCGTGATGGGCAGACGGGAGTCGATGAGCGTGACTGTGCCGTAGTGATTAGTCGCCCAGTTGGTCGCGTCCAGGTCCGTCACATGGAACCGGTCTCGGATCCACGGCGTGGCTGCAATGGTGATCAAGTCCGACGGCGTGCACTCCTGGAGGAAGATGACGGGGGCTGTGGTAGACGGACTCGATCTTGTCAGGTCGTCGAGGTGAGCGAGTGCTGGCTTCATGCGGGCTTCAGCAAAGGGAAGCATAAAGTCAATGTTCCAGCTGTACAGGGCGACTCTGTTGATCCCGTCATCGCCTGCCCGGTCCGTCGGGGCCTTTGAAACCCAGGAACAGGTCGTCGAGTCGAATGCGTGGAAGGGTTGCGCATGCGGTTCATCGTCGTTCCATGGCACCGACGATTTCCGCAACGCCGCGCTGTCCTTCATAACCTGTCCGAAAAGAGCCTCCATGCTGTTGCGGCCGAAACGAAGCGAGTTGTAGACGTGGATCAAGCTCGCGAGTACCCGGAAGCCGAGCGTTGACATGGTGAGGAGGTGAGGGGGTGTCTGTGATGCTGACGGCACGTGGATGACGTCGGTTAAGTTATGTAGAGTGTGAATCCCTGCAGTGTCATCCTTGGCAGAGCTCTGACCACCGTTTCCTTAGAGCAGAGCTGGGGAGCAGAGGCAGAGAAATACCATATCGTTCTTGGTCTCTGGCTGTGATTTGTCGAGAGGTGCGTACCGAGTGTGAACGGGTCTATGGTCCTGCTGCCTGCTGCTTATGCCTTGTTTCCAGATGAGGTCGGACAACAGCGCTTTAGGCAGACGGTCATCATTCATCATCTGGCCTATTAGTCACTGGAGGGCTACGTCACTATGTGTGCCCTTGGGGCATCAGCTTGATAAACCTTTTCTCTTAGAACCTAGGTCACTACCCTCGAAGCGACGTCTTTAGGGAATGCGTACCACGGTCTTATCGACAACTGGATATTAAAGAGCACATCAACGATCGTGACAGTTGCGCCAGGCGAGACGAGATCCCTTGACTCTTCTGAAGCACCAAATTAAAGCCTTTCTGGGGAAAGGAATTCGGTAAACGGTGTTTTGCAGGTCAAGGTACAGGCATTGAGTACCCTGACGCCCTGTAGCCTAGGCTCCGGGGAATATCCTCGGGTTGCAAGGGATTGCAGAAGCAGCGGCTGTGATATGGGAGATACCATGGTCCGCTCACTAATCCCAGATACTCGTCCAGAGCCGATTCGTTGACCGATTCCGAGAACGACTAATTATTGACATCCCGCAGCCACCCTCTCAATCTTCTCCTTCTCGCGGCGCTTCATCCGTACCGCTTCCCCAGCCCTGCCAGCTTTGTCTCGCATCTTCTCATATATGATCACGACGAGAAGGATATCTTGGGGACTTGGTTGTGGGCCACGTTGAAATTTGTTCAGGACCTCGGTGTCTGATCTATTCGTGTTGTAAAATTCAGGAGTATCGATGGGGTACAAAAATCTCAAAAGAAATCGGCTATTTCGCAGTGTCGAAGATAGCCGCCAGGTGAACCCAGATGGTTGATGAGACTGCATAGCCCCAGCGGTAGACAGCAGTCAAGACGACCCAGGTTAACGTTACGCAAAACCACGCCTTGGTCTTTAAAGAGAAAACCCCGATACTAGGAAGTCTCTCCAGATCATTATGCACTCCCGAGACTTGACATGGCCCCGATATTGCCCTGAGCGGCTGAACTGTAGCCCGAGGTAGAATGCCACCCGGCAGTCTGATTCAAGCCTTGACAGCAGCCTGGGATGGAGCTGAGCAGAGGAGGGAACCGATACCAGCACGTGGATTGAGATGGCAAGGAAGTTGTTGTCATCGACCGACAGACCTGGCTGATGACAAGAAGGGGGAGAAAAACTCTCCCGTATAGAGAGAAATGCTTGCTGCTCTCTACCGCCTAATTTCGGCATCTGTTTCGCTCACTATGCTTGGAAAGGCACGCCTTGCTTTGATGAGGAAAATAGGTAGGTACCTAGCTGCCTTGCATCCCACACCCTCTGTTTCTATTGGGGCTTGTGCTAGATAGAGAGTTAAGTACGAATCAACGGTTACTTTTTCCCCAAGGCCTACATAGCGGCATATTTATTCACTCGTTTACTCGTTTAATATTTATCCAGTATAATTCGAGAGGGTCTCCCGGAATTACTACGAGTAAATTACTTCTACCTGCCTCCTTCGCGACAGGACTGAGATGCCCGTTTAAGCTATCCCTTTACCCCTATTAATACCTGCTAGCTATATTCAGACTGCTCTATATCTATGACCTAATTGTGGAAAAGTCACAGTTCAGCTTGATATCATGCAGAGTGCCTCGCGTTGAGCCTACAGATCGCCCCCAGTTATCGCAGGGGGCGTCCGTATTCCCCTGTTAGTTCCAGGCAGCCATTGGCTGGTTGCGGATTTAACAATACCCACTCTGCCAAGAGGGATGCTAGCCAGGGGTCGGTGTTATTCGTGTATACATACCCAAGGATGCAATTATCTAGGTTCTGTGCTTAGGATTAATTAATATCCATCATAAAGAATGGACTTCCTGACTCCCGACCTTTATTGCGGAATGCCTCGTGGCTAGCATCCTGGGCTGGAATGCACGTTTATTACCGACCAGCCAGTCAAACCCCCCGTCATGCCCCAGTCTGACCAGCGACGCACGGGTCGTAAACTCCAAAAACAGAAGTCATTTTTACGATAAAGTGGGACTTGATTACTCCTTGTTTGCCATGCTGTGTTTAAACCAGCGGCCAGGCCATCACGTTCTCTATTTATTCTCTTCATCTACCTCTCCTTTCACTACTGCTCTTCCGCATTCATTCCTTCAACATCACGCAAGTCTCCCTTATCACTTAAATCCACTAACCAAGACCGTCCACCATGCCCGACTCCCAACGGCCGGAACGAACACCCACGATATCCGACTACCTCCGCGTCTTCAGCTACGCCACAACATGGGACTTTTGCGTCTACGCCATCGCATCCCTCGCCTCGGTCGGATCCGGCGTCACCCTCCCCCTGATGAACATCATCTTTGGGCAGCTCGTCAACGACTTTGCAGACTACTTCCGGGCGTCGTCGTCCATGGACCGGGACGAGTTCCAGGGCATCCTCAACCAGCAGGCGCTGTACATCATGGCCCTGTTCATCGGTCGGTGGGCGCTCACCTCGATCAACAAGTTCTGCTTCAGGATGATTGGGATCCGTCTGTCGTCTGCAGTACGGCTCGATTATCTGCAGTCGCTGTTTTCCCAGTCGATCCATGTCATCGATTCGATGCCCGCGGGGGCTCCTGCGACGGCAATCACGACAACGTCCAATACACTGCAGCTGGGCATCTCGGAGCGTCTGGGCACGTTCCTGCAGTTCGTGGCGACTGTCATTTCCGCAATAGTCATCGCCTTTGTGTGGAACTGGCAGCTCACGCTGGTCACGTCGTCGCTCATCCTGTACATCTTGGTCGTCATGGCTATCCTGCTGCCCTCGACTGTCAAGGGCCAAGCTGCGATCGGCCATGCGGATACCCAGGGGAATGCTATCGCTAGTGAAGCCCTAGGGGGGATCCGTCTGGTCGTTGCCTGCGGAGCCCAGAGCGACATTGTCTCCCGCTTTGAGGGTTGGGCACACGAGGCCAGGAGACGGGGTCTAAAGGTTGCCCCTATTACCAGCACGCAGTTTGGTCTAGTGGTATGCATCACCCGCATGTCAGTCTTCAAGATACTAATGGCAGCAGTTCTTTGGTGTTTTCGGAGCATTTGGTCTGGCTTTCTGGTACGGCACTCAAAGGTACATTGACGGCGCCATCAGCAATCCCGGCGTCATCATCATCGTGCTCATGTCAGTCATGATGATCCTCACGTCCCTTGAACGCATATCGACGCCTCTTATAGCCGTGAGCAACGCAATGGTGGCTGCATGTGACTTTTTCACCGTCATCGACGCCCCTCAGCCAGCAGTTGGTTCTCTACAACCGGATATCACATCCCAGGATGTCATCTTTGAGGGTGTGACGTTCGAGTATCCGAGTAGACCTGGCGTCAGAGTCCTGGACGAGTTGAACCTCTGCATCCAATCAGGCAAGAACACGGCTCTTGTAGGCCCCTCTGGCTCTGGAAAGAGCACCATTGTTGCGTTGGTAGAGCGATGGTATTCCCTCAGCAGCCAGCATGTCATGCCCACTGTTGCGCAGGCAAAGCCACCCAAGGAGTCGGATGACGAACTTGAGGAGAAGCCCGCAGTGTCTGCCGACCCACTCCTCTCGGGATGCATCACGGTCGGGGGCCACAATTTGGAGGATCTCGACCTCAAATGGTGGAGGGCGCAGATCGGCTTCGTGCAGCAGGAACCCTTTCTCTTCAACGACACAATCTTCAACAATGTCGCCAACGGTCTGATTGGAACTGACTTGGCCGACGAGCCCGAAGAGCGAAAGCGTGACATGGTCCAGGAGGCATGTCACGAAGCCTACGCCCACGAGTTTATCAGTCGTCTACCTGATGTAAGTGTTTTCCTTCATGCTATTACCTGATTCTGACCTTGCAGGGATACGACACGCTTGTTGGCGACGGCGGAGCAAAGCTGTCTGGTGGACAGAGACAGCGCCTCGCCATCGCCAGGAGCATCATCAAGAAGCCCCGGATCATGATCCTCGACGAAGCCACCAGCGCGATCGACGTAAAGAGCGAAAAGGTTGTGCAGGCCGCCCTCGATAGAGCATCGCAGAACCGCACAACCATCACCATCGCCCACAGACTCTCAACCATCCAAAAGGCAGACCACATCATCGTTCTCAAGGACGGGCAGGCTGTCGAGCAAGGCACACACCAAAGCCTACTAACCAGTCCAGTCGGTGTCTACAGTTCCCTGGTTCGGGCCCAGTATCTGCATGCTTCATCTGATTCAGATGAATCTGTCAAGGCGGACCCAGCATTTCTTGAAGAACCAGAGCAGAAAACCGACCAGTTTGGGAGCACATCTCATCTCGGCCTCGTTCCTCAAGACACGGCCACGAAACCCCGGACCTTTGCCCAGAGCTTCGGAAGGATCATGTACGAGCAGAGATCGCAGTGGCTCTCGTATCTAGGCATCGTGCTCGCCTCCATGACCGTCTCAGCCGGCACGCCCATCCAGGCCTGGCTCTTTGCCAAAGCCCTCGGCGTCTTCCTCTCTGGCGGAGAAGACCTTGAGAGAGACGGAGACTTTTGGGGCCTGATGTGGTTCGCTCTAGCTGCAGGGGTTGGCGTCTCTTACTTTGTCCAGGGCTGGATCAGCATGCGTGCGCAGTACATGATCGGGTCGTCTTCCAGGGTGCAGTACCTCACTGGCATGCTGCACCAGAAGCTCGCCTTTTTCGACGACGACACAAACTCCCACGGGACGTTGAGTTCCCGAATATCCAGTGATTCGAAACAGCTCGAGGAACTTCTTGGCCTGAACCTGGCGTTTCTGCTCGCGGGCATCTTCACCGCCACAGGCTGCATCATCACCTCTCTCATCTTTGGCTGGAAGCTCGGTCTGGTTGCCATGTTCGTCACAATGCCCATCATGGTGGCTTCTGGATACTGGAGGTACAGCCACGAGGTTCAGTTCGACAAGATGAACTCTGCCGTCTTTGCCGAGAGCTCGCAGTTCGCCACAGAAGCGATCGGCGCCATCAGAACTGTCTCGGCCCTCACCATGGAGGATTCCATCACAAGAAGGTACAGACAGCTCCTCGGGGGGCATGTTAAGGCGGCTCTGCGCAAGGCCCAGTGGACTGCGGCCCTGTACGGCTTTGCAGACAGCGCGGGACTCGGCTGTCAGGCATTGGTCTTTTGGTACGGCGGCAGACTCCTCGGTAGTGGCGAGTACACGTTCGAGGCCTTTTTCGTTTGCTTCATGGCCATTATCCAGGGTGCAGAGGCGACGAGCCAGGCGCTCTCCATTGCACCTAATGCCGCACAAGCAGTTGCAGCAGCGAATCGCATCCTCGATATCCAGGACTCTACCGAGCGTGACCGGGCCGGACAGACCGGCGAAAAGGGAGGCATTCCTGGTTCAGATGGCGGTGTCCAGGTCGACATGCGAGACGTCTGCTTCAAGTACCCCACACGGGATGTCGTCGTGTTTGACGGACTGAACCTCACCATCGAAAAGGGGCAGTTCGCCGCATTCGTTGGACCGTCTGGATGCGGCAAGACCACCATTATTTCGCTCCTCGAGCGATTCTACGAACTTGACTCTGGGAGAGGCTCCATCGTCTGTAATGGCGTCGACATCAAGGATCTTGACGTCTATGAGTATCGTCAGAGTCTCTCCCTCGTGGCTCAGGAGCCGACCATGTTCAGAGGGACTGTGCGTGACAATATCCTCCTTGGCATGAATGGATCTACTCCAGACGAGAAACTCCATGATGTCTGTCGCGATGCATTTATCCACGACTTTATCGTTTCTCTTCCCGAGGGATATGATACCGATGTCGGCCATAAAGGCGTCACCATGTCTGGCGGTCAGAAGCAGCGGATCGCCATCGCACGCGCCTTGATACGGGACCCCAAGATCCTCCTCTTGGACGAGGCCACGTCGGCGTTGGATTCAGAGTCCGAGAGGAGTATCCAGGCTGCGCTTGAGAAGGCCCGCAAGGGGCGGACCATGATTGCCGTTGCCCATCGGCTTTCGACTATTCAAGATGCCGATGTCATTTTTGTCTTTGACAACGGACGCGTGGTTGAGAAGGGGAGCCACGGTGATCTCGTGAGGAGACGGGGAGTCTATTGGGAGATGGTGAGTTGTCTTTGTCTGATGGAAGCTGTCATACTAATGAGGAATATTAGTACCAGAGTCAGGCTTTGGATCAGTAGGCAAGATGCCATCTCGACGAACCGCTTCTTTGTCAACCGCCTTTCTTCCTTTGTAGTCTGTATTATTAAATCATTGGGTTCTAGACTTTAGTATAGATATATAGATATTGCAATACCATTCGTTAATGTACCCAAGGCCGCCATAGAGTAAGGTAGGAGACCACTGATTAGGACGATAAGAGGGGTTCAAGGTACAATTGAAACTGATCCGAATACTTATCAACTTCGAATATAATGAGTGTTCTGGTACAAGTCCCACATGAGCATCCCGCTGGCCCCCGTCACGGGCTGCCGCACCCAGTGCACCTGGTCAGACTCCTTCCCAACGTCCGCCGCCTCCTCCACCAGCTGCCACTGGTCCGAGTCCGCATCCTTCTCCAGGTACCGAAGCAGAATCCGATCGCCCCCATCCTCAAATACAAACTCCCGCCGCCAGAGCCGCTGCCACTGCTCCTGAGCCGTGCCCTCGACGGCGTTGGCCCGCTCCACCGTGCGGTTCCTCAACGCCAGCTGGTACAGGGAGCGCGTGTTCCACAACCCGTCCTGGCCCGGGTACTCTTCCAATCTGGAGACAGCCTCATCGCGCGCCAGGGGATCGCGGCAGAACATGGCAATTACCGTGAGGCACCACGCCAGAGCGCACTGGAGGGATAGCTGGTGAGCTGGGTTCTTGATCTTCTTGGCCGTGCGCAGAGCGATCCCGGCCAGCGAGAGGTACTCGCGGAACATGGGCGTCCGAGACATGAGCATCTCGACGTCGAGGTAGTTGGCGGGGTCTTCAAAGAAGTAGACGGCAAGGAACTGGAGACGGAGGAGGATCGCTCTTAGATACGTTGGCGAGTCGGCATCCGACATGATGATGGTGTTGAAGAGGGGGAGGAAAGCGGTATCGAGTGCTTGCATCATTCGTGTTGACTCCTCGCAGAACTTCTTGACTCGGGCATCACTGAGAAGATTGGCGCAGATGGTCGTGATGGCTTCTTCGGCATTCTGGTCCGATACTGTCATCCTTTGCACGACTTCCATTATGATGGGGGCTAATGCGATGCGTCCACGTCGAACGATGGTCCAGTACTTTTCGAATTCGTCCAGGTTTTCAAACACGGTGGGTATCGAGTCGAGAGTTATAGAAGACCGAGGCATCTGGCTGAGCCTGACCATGAACGACTCCATCGTGTGCTTCGAGTTCTCCAGACCCTTGGCGAGGTTGGGCAGAGGAGGGCCGTCGCCGACTCTACCGCGGAGGACGCTCCGGGCCTGGCCGAGTAGATGTGTGAAGATGTCCCCGACGGACTCGAGGAGGGGGGTGGGATTAGGTCCCAGGTTGGCCACATGGCGACGCGAGTCCTTGTCCGTTAGCAGGGCGAGCAGCAGAGCTAGGCCATGGTTGACATGATCCAAGGCTGTCTTTCTATTGCCACGGAGGGTTTCAAAGATCAACAACAGCACAGATAAAAAGACTGCATCTTGCGCCGAGGCTTGCTGACTCTGCAGCTTCAAAGATCGGCAGTAACAAGCGACAGCGTACGAGTGATGCGTGTCTCCAGATGGCAGCGCCGGCAGTGATGCTGCCTGAAGAGATGCAGACGATGACTGACGATACCACGTGCTCAATGCCCCGATGCCTGTTGCCGCACAGCGAAGCGTGTCGCTCTGGAGAGCCAGCTGAGGGAGCGTCACCCCCCAGAGGTCATCGTTTGACGCGGCGGCGACCCACGGCGACTGCACAAGATCCACAAATTCCCGAAAGTAGAGCATGCCCTTTGCATCGTGGAAGTCGACGAGGTCAGGGTTGAGAGACAGCTTTGCCACCGCAGGCTGCACGGCTTCCCAGCGGAGCTGGCCAGGGGGGTGGCGCTTCTTCCTCGGCTGGACGGCATACCCTTCGCAGCGTCCGCCGCGGCTCTTGAGGCAGTTGCCGCACGAAGGCTGAGCCTCATCGCACTTGATGTGGCGCCTCTTGCAGGTGATGCATCCTGTTCGTACTTTGGGTGTGCTTGTCCGGGAGAGCTTTGTGTTGCTGGCTTCTCTCATTGAGTCGACAAGGTCCAGGCTGGCAGACGATCCCTCAGTCTGCATTGCTTCAAGTAGGGCATTGCGCACTTACTTCAACGTGATTGCAGGCTCTGCCATGGCAGCGTTGCGTTGGACGGTTGGCTGGCATGACGGAGAGTAAGCCAGGTGGCGACCAGGTCATGAATCCCTCCGCGATTGCAGCCTGGAGTCACGTGACACTCGCGTTTCGTCAAGAGACGCACCATGTCGTCAACCGATCAGCGATTCGGCATCAGCCTTGGCACCCCCGGGTACTTGGTCAGAAGCTGGGACGACGACGAAAAAGATGGAAGCCCGTTGACGGCCCCTGCACAGGGCTGCGGACTGGCAATGCGACTGGACGGTGTTTCTATTGGGCGCAGACCAAGCCTAGCACAAACACGTCACTACTCCCCCGCTGTACAATTACCCAACCAGGCCTGTCGCGTGTGCATTCCCGACTGCGACCTGATGATGCCATCCGTACTTGAAGTTGGACCTGGGACGAACCATGAAACGCCTCCTTTGCACACAGCCACACTAAAGAACGAACCCGACCCAGATGGCTGGTGAAACCGACAGTTAGGGAAGCCCCTGCGGTAGATTACTTGATCCTGACTGTTGTCAAGGTAGACAATCCGACTCGACGCTTTGACCCCCCTGAACCAAGGGCGGGCTTTATAGCCGTATCTGTAAATAGGTCAACAATCAATGCGCCGGGCTGACGTTCCTGGGGTAATATCAATTATTCGCCAGCATGATCTGGCGTAGCTGGTGTCTCTCGCGAGTCTAGACGTTCCAGCGTGAAGCCACATGGGGTGACAGGGCTAGACCAAGGGGGCTGCTTCCTGCAAGCGTGTCATGACTCGCAAAGCCGGCAGTTGATGTCTGTCGGCTGTCACGGCCTGCTGTCTGTCACCGAGGTACTATGATTGATCTCGCGGTAGGAGAAGCTTGTGAGAAATGGACGTGTTCTAGTCATGTCCTTGGGGGTGGGACCTTGGATTTCAGAGCAAGGGAATATTCATGTCTGGAGAGACCCTCAGACGGACAGCATCCCAATATGATCGACGTCTTATGAGCCCGGACAGACCATCACCCGGCCTTTGCTGCGTCTGTGAGACCCGGGACATCCTTGACAGAGCGACGTATCGGCCGATGGCCAGCTCTAGACCCGGTGACGAAACTCGAAAATCCTGCCGAGACGCGCATTATCAACTAGTCGAGAGAGCATGTCAGCAGTTTAAAGTTTATTACCCTCCCACACAGTCTTCCGATTAGTCGTCAAATACCCCTGGACGAGCAACCCATTTTGGGCAATCTGCCCCGATTGAAACAATTCATCGTCTCGACGAGGAGAGAGATCTACTTACTTAATCTGCGTCTTTGCCCCAGGTTACCTGCACGATAATAAAG
>JABFEP010000495.1:0-15085 GCA_013618265.1 Fusarium albidum
GCGCAGGATCAGGATCAGGATCAGCCCCCCGGTTTTGGAAAAACGTGCGACACGTCAAGTGCAAGTTTTGTGTTTGTTCAGTGGCTCCAGTCAGCAAGTGGAGAGGGGGGGGGGGGGGGTTCAGATCAGATCCGTTATCCGTCTTGTCCTTCAAAGAGGGAGAGCTGGAGGAAGAAAAGGTCTTGCTTCTTGGGCTTGGGCGCTTGGAGTCAGAGGCTTGTGGCCGAGTGGCGACTTTCTTCTTATCCAATTTCGACGGGGTGAGCCAAGGTCAACCTTGCGGATTGCCTTTCTTGGTGGCGGATACGACGGAACCAAGACCTGGGAAATTGAAGGGCGGGGAGCGCAAGTCCAAACAAAATAATAATCTTCAAACCGCAGTAGTACGTAGGCCTCAGGGTAGTAGTCCGTAGGTAGTCCGTATAGAAGTCTAATAAGGGGGGGGTTCTCCGGGGAGTTGCAGAGAAGTGGGAAAGGAGGGAGCTGGTTTGGGGTTTATACAGCAACATACATTCCAAGGCCGACTAGGAATAACATCTGAGGATGGGAACGAAAAGAGGGGGATCCAGGCTAGGTAACTAGGCACCCTCAGGTACCTGGGGTCCCCTCCGGATCCACGGGGACGGGATCCTATTCACCGGTGAGATCGAAAAGTGCAATGGACAAGACTTTTGCCCTACACAGCCAGTTGCGCAGCGGAGGCGGTACCTCTGGAAGCGGAGCATTGACGACGACGAGGGGCGATGGGCGATTCGCGATGGCGAGACCAAGCCACCCCAGAGCGAGAGGCGAGCGGTAATATCAAGCTGCGGCAGCAGGCCAGAAGCTCCAGCTAAGCCACGCCAACATCTGGCCTGTCAGAATCATCCTTCCAGGGACCTCCCCCGGCCTCTCGCAGCATCAGCCATTGGCGGCGCTCCCTGGGCCGCTCCCGAGTCCGCTGGGCAGACTGGATCTTGAGTCCGAAATGCGCCTAAGGGGCGGGCTGGTGCAGACGGAGGCGACCACATCATCTTGTGTCTCACCCGTCCAGTTGGTCCGTCACACGTCGCCTCCATCGCGAGAGCCAACAACGGGATAAAGGGGGCAGCTGGCATGGAGTTTTGATGTGCAATGAGCTACCTATTCCGGCGCACCGCTTTGTCTTGGTTGTGAGTGGCTGGTGTTGTTTCGCACTCTGAAACAGAGCGCAGCGCTTGACATGTTTATTGCATACTCCGTCGACGTCAACGTCGATCATAGTCCCACTCGTATTCAAACCCTATGTTTACGGATACTACTGTGTAAATACTCGTTAATACCTAGTGAGGAGTCGGGGACTTTTGATGGAGCTCACAAAAAGACTCGTCACCTCACTCATCTTTGCGATACGACCCTGTCATATCCAAGCCGCTGGGAACTGACTGCAAACGAGACGCGAGCAGGGACATGGATGGGGCTCGGACTTGGGACTTGGGACTTCAGAAACAAAGGCAAAAAGGAGAGACAACCGCTGCGTGCGCCGTTCAAAATCCCATGCCCACGTGCTATCCTGCTTGTGGGTTGGGGGTTGATCCTCTTCCCGACCACATTCCATTCCAACACGGTGAAAAACACCGATGCGCATCACAACTTGGACGTTGCACAAATCACAAACCAGAGTCTCACCGTCAATCCTTATCAGCTTCCCATTGGAAGCCTTCAAGCTTGGCCTGGCAACGCCAAACCAGCCCGTGATCATCGTCAACTGACCCAGCCCCCCAGTATCCCCACGAATCACATCATCAAAATTGCTTGAAGATCTTGGCCTTCACGACAGCAAACTCGCCTCAAACCCTCCAATGAAGCTTCTTGCGCCTTCTTCTTGGCCGGGATGGGCCGTTCCGGGATCGCCTGCGCTTTTTTTCTTTTTGGGTTGCTTGCTTTTTGTGGCCAGACAGCCAGAATGTGCAAAGGCGAACTGCGGCGTGGATACACCCCCGAGGAAGTTATCGTGAAAATCAGCCTCGCTTTTTGCCCTGGGCTGCAATGCGTTATCGACCCCGCACCGGTTGCCTTGTCGTCCTGTTCGGAGACTTTTCTAGCAGACTGTTGTTCTATGCTGAGCCTCGTTTTGGTGCTGACGGGAAATTACATGGCTTTCTCTGCCGTGGAGCATCGAGGCTGGGTGAAGGCTGTAGATAAGCGACCCCGATATTGGGGCTCAATGCCATGGTAAGGGCTCACTCAGCCTCAATAAAATATTATTTTTTGGTCTTTGAATGGCAAGTCCTATTGTAACTTATTTCCGCAGTGTCTGTAAGTTTGACGTTGTGCGGCTGCATGACAGCAGTGAGCAAACCCAGTTGCTGCAGACACCCGTGCAAACTTGGACTCAAAAGGCAGCGTCGATGATCATAGCTCAGTTATAAGCAAGGTTACAGGAGCAATAAACTCTCAGAGCGTATATGCACTAGGCCTTTCCGTCATGAGAAGGCGGCTTGGTGCATTGCCGTTGATGTGTTGTTTGAGCAAACGGCCACTGCAAAAGCTGCCAGTGCCGGCAACTGCCTCTGAACAAGCAATCAGTACAAGCTCGGCTTTTAATTCAATCATCTCTCGCTTTCTTCGGATCTTTCTAATCTTCCGCCTCCCTTTTCGCTCTGGCAGTGAATCATGCAGAAGGGGCCATCGCCTGCCTCCTTCCAAATGATCTCGGCTCCTCCTTCACAACCTTGAGATATTACTCACACCGCTCAAAAAATGCCACCTACACCTCCCCCCTCTGAGCCACCGGGCGAAGTCGAGGAAAGCCAGCAGGCGATGAACGGGGAGAATCTTGGTCCGCCTCCTAGTCTCCCAGCATCGCTGCAGGGCATCGCAAAGCCGGCGAGGAACAGAAGGGGCAAGACTCTGGTCCACCGTGGGCCGACTGCTCTGCCCAAGAACCGCGGAAATGGCTTCGAAGGCAAGTTACCCAGTGTCGGCGGCACTCCACTGCGATAGAGCGTAAGCTGACGTGCGATTAGAGTACTTTGCCGATCCGCCCATGACCCCTGAGGAAGCCAACGAGGAGAAGAACCAGATCTATGCCCCGTAAGCTTCTCACATTAAGCCCCCCCCTCTGCTGTGGGTGTTAAAAAGCTGACCCGCCATTATTAGAGACGTGCCCTTTGCCGAGTATGGACGCTCCTAGGTCCCCAAGGCGTTCCAAGTGCTGACATTCTCGCAGGCGGATGCAGTCCTGCATCCAGCGCTTCCGCTCCCGTCGCCGTCTCCAGGGCGAACGCACCTTCTTCTTCAGCGAGTACCTCTTTCTCGGCGGCGTCGACTGCAACCCTGGTGCCTTTAGTGGCCTGGGCCGTCAGGATCTCAAGGACCTCACCCCCGCGGAGCGTCGAGATGCGACCGCCACGGATGTCGTCTACGGCAACAGCTCGGCCGGCGACAAGTTCTACAACGGCGACGAGGAGGCATGGGCCGTAGACTTTGCCGGTGTGGCCGCGGGCTTCTTCTCCGTCACCCTCGTCAACATCACGTCCTTTGACCCCGTCAAGATGGAGATGGGCATCGATACCGTCGAGAACTTCCTCCGGTACGTGCTTCATCATGACGTGTGCCCGGAGTACGAGGCCGACGTCAATGCGGCCTTGCAGGTCTGCCAGACCGCTCGTCTCGAGTGGCCCATGGTGCGATGCCTCAACGCCTGCCTTCCGGGGCAGTTCAACCTGGCCGCCGCCGAACTCTTCCTGCCCAAGCACCATGTCGACCAGACCTGGTCGTTCCAGCGATTCAGGCGCCCGGAAAACTTCGATGCCAGGTCCTACTTCTTCTCGGCCTTTGCCCTGATGGACGAGCCCAAGATGTTCAAGCGCCTGACCATGGCGCCGCCCAGAGTGTCGCGCGAGTTTACCCTCACTCTCGAGCTGGTCGAGGTGGTTCGTGCCAGCGAGGACGTGGTCCAGCGATTCAAGTCCCTCGTCATCGGCGACGCCGCGGTCAAGTATACGCCCGTCGGGAAGGCCATCTTCAAAGAAGCTACTATCAAGGACGACTGGGTCACTCCCCCGGTCCGGTGGCCCATCGAGGACAAGAACATGACCTTGTTCTTTGACGACGACCTCCTGGGGAGCATGGGTCCGGGGATGAAGACCACCCTGGCCGTCTGTGAGCTAAACGCGGGACTGAGATTTGTCAAGTCAGTCCAAATCATCGTTCCCTCCTTCTATACTTTTCTCCCTCAGGAGTTGATGCGAAGCTACAAGGAGCCCAAGGACTCGGATCGACCTGCGCCGTCGATTCATAACCCGGATGCTGAGGAGAAGCAGCATTCCCTCGCAGCAAAGGAGGGTTGAGAGAGAGCAGTGCCCAGCGTGCCCTAGAAGGTCATGTCAGAGGAGAATCAGAACTAGAAAGGGATCAGGGGGGCTGCAGCGAGACGATGGGATTTATGAGCCTGAGCACTATCTAAACTGAGGTTTAGGTGCTTCATCCAAGAGCAGAGTCCGACGCCGACCGCCCGTAATAGCAAACCGAGTCAACAGCGATCCTTGTTCCGTAAACTCCCAGGGGAAGTCTCATGCGCGGCAAGGAGCCTTCTGAAAACCCCGCCCATGTTCATGCCATGTCGTTTCAATTACAGCCAACAGCCCTCTTTCAGACACACCAATAACATCCAATCCGAGTTCCACACAAGACAAAAAGAGGATTCGCAAGAATGCGCAAAAAATAAACCATCTTGATGAGACTGGGACTCGAACCCAGGAGGATTGCTCCATCAGGAATTGTAGGTTGTTAAGGTGACCTTAACCTGACGCCATAACCAACTCGGCCATCTCACCCAAGGTCCTTTGGTGGAAGGACCCGCTTGGTTGTTGACAACAGGTTGGCCAAAGTTGTCTCAAGTAGTGGGGTAGGAGAAGGGGAACTACCCAAATCCACCCACTTCAACTCATTCGTCTCCAAACCATTCAATGGTGACACATCTCAGGCGTCGTCTAATCGCTCGACTGAATCTTGTGGTCTCCAGCGACAACCTCGGCGTAGGAAGGGGGGACACCCTGGTGGTCGGAGCTGCCCTCGCCGGCATCCGTGATGCCCTGCTGCTGAGGCGCAGGATGGGCCTGGCCTTGCGCCGAGGAGCTCTGGGTGCCGTAGTTCATATTACCATCGCCGCCGCGCTGCTGGGGCTGGGGCTGGGGCTTGGGCTGCTGGTTCTGCGGGCCGTGCGGGTGCTGCTGCGGGCACTGGACGTAGACGTAGGTTACGCGGCCGCCCTCCTGTGGTACGGCCTCGTACTCGTAGGGTGGCTCAGGGAACTTTGCGATGATGTACCAGGCGTGGAGGAGGCCGGGGATGTAGCCGAGGACGAGGAGGAGGATGTTGATGAGGGAGTCGGCGCTGCAGATGCCGCACTTGACCCAGACTATAGAGGGGAGAGCGAAAGTCAGCGGGATGTGGTTCCGAGAGCTGGTGATGTTTTGGGAGCCTTACCGGGCAGTGGGGGGAAGAGGATAGCGAGGAACGCCAGGAAGAGGTCGGCGGAGCACATGGCGAAAGTAGAGAGAAAGAAGAGGGGTTTGAAAAAAAACTCTGGGAAAGAAAGGACGAGTGTCTTGGGAGGGATGGGTGTTTTCTTTTGAATTGATGAATCGTTGTGAAGAAGAAGAACGGCGTGTGACTGATTCCAACCGGAAGAGAGAAGCGGGCTGAGAGGCTGAGGCGGGCTGGTGATGACGCTGGGGAGAGCGCCTGCAGCACACTGGATCACCTGGTGGCGTTCTCTGGGGTGAGGAACGGGACCCGCTATTTATGGAGGGGCTTGCGTAATGGTCCAGGGTTTGGGGGGCTGTGATTGGCAGCTGCTGGAGACGTCAGTCAATCCCGTGGAAGCCACCGGGCTCTTTCTGAGCTTCAACGGCTGGAGGCAGCCAAGTTTTGATGGCTCTCGCTGACGACGGGACGGTGCTAGGCTGCCATTACTGAGGTGTTAGATTAGCTGGGTTGATGAAAACTGATTTTAGTCTGGAACGTGGAAAGATCTAGGGATTTTTTAGCCTGGACTCGGTGCGCAGGCTGACTTGCATGCAGCTGCTGGTTGCTGGAGCCTGGTTGAACTCTTGAGAGTCACTAAGATAACATGCAAGGTTATTGCTGGCTTGGGAAGTGACAAGAACGGCCTTGGCATTGAGAGCCCAGGGCAAGTTTTGAAAACAGCACTGTTCCTCAAATACTGACCAGAAGATAGCGGCTCAGAACTGAGGAGAGGCATTATTTTTAGGTCTTTAATCGAGCCACAAGTCAACTTCCACTATTCCTAGTAGCAGGGTGATTTTAGTTACTTCTCTTAGAAAGAGAGAGTAGCTAAAGAAATAGAACCAGACTCATAAATTTAGAATTACCAGTAACCTTACTTAAACAGTCATGAACAAAGATCTTTATTTCATCCAGAAGTGCGTAGTTAAAAGCATGAGAATTGAGTCGACTTCTGCTCTAGGGTGGTGCTTCACCGGCTTCACCGAGCTGGACCAAATACCCGGGGTTTTGCCGTGGTGAGAGATGCTAATTACCTACGTACTTGCAGCTTTTCCCATCATGTCTCACATCGCGCATCACATCACTCTTCAACCATGGACGACTTGGAGAATCTCGAGCTGCTCTCGCTCGTATCCAAGGTTACTTCTGAGCTCCACAACCATCTTGGAAGCGGCAACAAAACCTTGGCCGAGTTCCTCATCGCCCAACGTCTAGAATGCGACTCGCTCGACAAGTTCCGCGAGAAGCTCGCGGGCATCGGCGCAGACTTCCCGGCCAGTCTCGTCGATAGCCTGGACCGCCTGGTCCTGGCTATGCACCCCAAGTTCAAGGGCAAGAACGGCGTATCACAGGACGAAGAACACCACCACTCGCGAACGCTCGAAGAGAAGGAAAAGGTGTTTAGCGGGCTTGCCCTCCCGGACAAGGAGCCGGCACCCAGCGGCGGAGGCGACGCGATCGACGATACACTTGCGCTGCTTGAAGGACTAGAGGGAAAGGCGAAGAAGAAGAACAGCACGAGGAAACGGAGTCGGAGCCCAGAGGACGATCATAAGGAGTCGAGACGGAGACGGAGGGACAGATCGCGCTCGAGAGAACGGCGTCGACGAGACAAGTACCGATCAAGGTCGCGATCAAAGGACCGAGGTGACGAAGATTGGCGAGATGGTTTTCGTGACCCGCGCAAAGATCGACGAGGCCGCCGACGGCACGACGACGACGACGACGACGATCGCTTCCGCAACGCCCCCGCGCCCGAGGTAGATGATGCGCCTCAACTACACAAGGTCTACGAGGGTCATGTCACTGGTATCAAGGACTTCGGTGCGTTTGTCAACCTGCACAATGTCAGGGGCAAGGTCGACGGACTAGTCCACGTCTCGCGAATGTCTGCCCAACGTGTCAGTCACCCATCCGACCTTGTATCGCGAGGACAGCAAGTCTGGGTCAAGGTTTCAAGCATCGAGCAGAACAGGATAGGTCTGTCCATGAAGGACGTCGACCAGGAAACTGGCCGTGACCTGGAACCACAAGCTCGCATGACAACTGGAGCCAACACGGAGGCACTGGGAGGAGGCGCTCGGAACGGATTCGTAGACCCAGTGGCCGCTATGCCGCGAGATACCCTCGGTGCGCCACGACGTCACAAGAAGAGGATGACATCGCCGGAAAGATGGGAGATTCGACAGTTGATCGCATCAGGGGTCGCCAAGGCGTCTGATTACCCCGACCTGGAGGATGATTACAACTCGACCCTGCGCGGTGACGGCGAAATGGAGCTGGAGGTGGATGTCGACATTGAAGTACGAGAGGAGGAACCCCCTTTCCTGGCTGGACAGACCAAGCAGTCCCTTGAATTGTCACCAATCAGGGTGGTCAAGGCACCAGATGGCTCCATGAACCGAGCAGCCATGTCAGGAACTTCGTTGGCCAAGGAGCGCAAGGAGTTGAAGCAGCAGGAGGCTGATGCTGCGGCCAAGGAAGAGCCAAAGGAGAACCTGTCTGCGCAATGGCAGGATCCGATGGCAGACCCCGACAAGAGGAAGTTTGCCAGCGATC
The DNA here is from genome assembly GCA_013618265.1 of Fusarium albidum. Lineage (NCBI taxonomy): Eukaryota > Fungi > Ascomycota > Sordariomycetes > Hypocreales > Nectriaceae > Fusarium > Fusarium albidum. The sequence continues at coordinate 8,053 of JABFEP010000495.1, forward strand.
TCAGAAACGCGAAGAAGAACCAGCAGCCGGAGGAGGTTCCCGAATGGAAAAAGGCTGTCATTCCCAGGAGCCAACCCGTGGCCAAGCGCACAAACCTGAGCATCAAGGAGCAGCGAGAGTCGTTGCCTGTGTTTGCATTCCGAAACCAGCTCATCAAGGCGGTGCACGAGAACCAGATCATGATTGTGGTTGGAGAGACAGGCTCTGGAAAGACCACGCAGTTGACGCAGTACCTGGCGGAAGCTGGGTTTGCCAACGATGGTATCATCGGCTGCACACAACCTCGTCGTGTTGCGGCCATGTCAGTTGCCAAGCGAGTCGCTGAAGAGGTTGGCTGCAAGGTTGGAGAGGAGGTTGGATACACGATTCGTTTCGAGGACTGTACCAGCTCGGCCACCAAGATCAAGTACATGACGGATGGCATGCTTCAGCGTGAGATCCTGATCGATCCGGACATGTCACGGTACTCGTGCATCATGCTTGACGAGGCCCACGAGCGTACCATCTCGACTGATGTGCTCTTTGCCTTGCTCAAGAAGGCTCTCAAGCGGCGGCCCGACATGAAAGTTATTGTCACGTCGGCGACACTTGATGCGGACAAGTTCTCTGCATACTTCAACGAATGTCCCATCTTCACTATCCCCGGCCGAACCTTCCCTGTTGAAGTGCTTTATTCCAGGGAACCCGAATCCGACTATCTGGATGCGGCTCTCGTGACCGTGATGCAGATTCATCTTACAGAACCCAAGGGTGACATCCTCCTGTTCTTGACGGGTCAAGAAGAGATTGACACGTCCTGCGAAATCCTGTTCGAGCGGATGAAGGCGTTGGGACCAAACGTGCCAGATCTCATTATCCTTCCTGTTTACGCGAGTCTGCCTACCGAAATGCAGAGCAGAATCTTTGACCCGGCGCCTCCTGGAAGCCGCAAGGTTGTGATAGCTACCAACATTGCCGAGACCTCCATCACCATCGACGAGATTTACTACGTCGTGGACCCGGGCTTCGTCAAGCAGAACGCCTACGACCCCAAGCTGGGCATGGACTCGCTGGTTGTCACGCCCATTTCGCAGGCCCAGGCAAACCAGCGAGCAGGAAGAGCCGGCCGAACCGGCCCAGGCAAATGCTTCCGGCTGTATACCGAGGCTGCATACCAGTCGGAAATGCTGCCGACCACTATCCCTGAGATCCAACGGCAGAACTTATCCAATACCATTCTCATGCTCAAAGCCATGGGCATCAACGACCTGCTGCACTTTGACTTTATGGACCCGCCGCCGATCAACACCATGCTCACGGCGCTGGAGGAGCTCTACGCCCTCAGTGCCCTGGACGATGAAGGTCTCCTTACCCGCCTGGGTAGAAAGATGGCCGACTTCCCCTTGGAACCGTCTCTGTCCAAGGTCCTCATCGCCGCCGTCGACCTCGAGTGTTCCGACGAGATCCTCAGCATCGTCGCCATGCTCAACATCCCGACCGTCTTCTACCGGCCCAAGGAGAAGCAGTCGCAAGCCGACCAGAAAAAGGCAAAGTTCCACGACCCGCACGGCGACCACCTCACCCTCCTCAACGTGTACAACGCGTGGAAGCAGAGCGGCTACTCGAGCCCCTGGTGCTTTGAGAACTTTATCCAGGCGCGCTCCATGCGCCGCGTCAAGGATGTCCGCGAGCAGATCGTCAAGATCATGGAGCGGTACAAGCACTCCATCGTCTCGTGCGGACGTCACACGGACAAGGTCCGCCGGGCCCTCTGTGCAGGCTTCTTCCGCAGCTCGGCGCGCAAGGACCCGCAGGAGGGATACAAGACGCTTATCGAAGGGACACCAGTGTACCTGCACCCGAGCTCGGCGCTGTTTGGGAAGCAGGCTGAGTGGGTCATTTACCACGAGCTTGTGCTGACGACGAAGGAGTACATGCACTACACGACGAGCATCGAGCCCAAGTGGCTCGTCGAGGCGGCGCCGACGTTCTTCAAGGTGGCGCCGACGGATCGTTTGAGCAAGAGGAAGAAGGCGGAGAGGATACAGCCGTTGTATAACAAATTTGCTACTGAAGATGACTGGCGGTTGAGCGCGCAGAAAAAGGGAGGCAGGGGAGGAGGAGGTGGCGGAACCTGGGGATAATCGGGTGTGGATGGAAGAGGGAGGTTAAGAATAATGATGACTATTCCGCTGAAGCGGATAACGGGACTTGGAGTTTGGAGTCTGACTGGAGCATGGCTAGATGATGCTATTTACAACCTGGCTACATCAAAAGACGGCATTGTATTGATGAACCGGGGGAACTGTCTAATCAAGTACTCAAGCAGTGCTGTATTTGCTATGCTTTGTCTCATGCAATTATCCTACAAACTTAGCTAACTAGAAGTTAGTTCTCCTATTGGCCTGAGACTGCTGAGTTGTGTAACAGTTACAGGGCCCTTTCAAGAGGGTCCACGATGTAAATGCCCCAGAGAATTCACGCTTTTCCAACTTGACAAGTTGATGCCAGTCAAGCTCATGTTGTCCCAAGTTTGCATCACAAGCGCGTCTCGGCTCACATCATGGATTGGCTTCTCATATCGTGGGCTGAACTAGTACCTAGCTAGTTAGTTAGGTAGCTTGGCATGAAAATGCACTGTGTAGAAAACTGTAAAGGTATAAAACTGCAGGTCCAAGACTTGCCTAAAACATGTTTCTCAGATCCAAGCACATAGAGAGTATACTTTAAAAGAGCCTCGCTTATAATTAAAAGACATATATAGAACAAAATACTCGCTATATCGAGTTATACAGGTATGTGGTTATTTCTGCCTGGCACCAGTCAAGCCTTCCTGTCCTCGCCTCTTATCAGACTGTGTATAGAACCTTTTCGCACTAAGTGGCCCGTGCGCTTTGTCAGCTTGTTGAGGTTGCTTTTGGCCCTGAGAGCCTTCTTTCAGGCAACTTAGCATCTTCATTATTTCTACGAATCCTCCAGCCACGAATTTCAAGCCGTTTTGCTGCCTCGGTGCATCTTGCTTTGCTTTCACCATGCTTATTCTTCTCTCATGACATATTCCTCGACTTTTTTTTGGCCTCGCAGACGACCCTTGCTTGGTTGGTAGTACCCACGGGGTCCCGCACGTGCTAGGTACTACTACTAGGTAGGACTGGGATCTCACTTGAGAGGCAGCAAGTATATCCATACATGTAGGCTGTTGACCATGCATCATGCTCGAACGCGACTGAACTTGTTTTAGTAGACAACCTAACCGGAACGATGCTGGAGCGGATCAGGTCGTTGAAGGAGTCTACCTTCGATGTCTGCACGGCCATCGGCGCGCACCTCAAGTCGTCCACTCCGTCGCACAGAAGCGACCTCAAGCAGCTGGTCGTCGAGCTAAGGCTGCTGGGCGGCTCCCTGTACAGTCTCGAGGAGCTCATAGCCGAGCTGTGGGATGATGGGATCAAGGCTGATGTCGGCGGGGAGGCTGAGTGGCCCCTTGTCGACGGGTGTGAGATGTTGATCACGGCTCTCAAATCCTTCCATTCTTTTGCGACCCCCGACGGGCTCCGGGCCGCGAGGACGTCACTTGTCGACACCCGCTTCAAGCTTGCCTTTATCCTCGGCTCTTCAGAGTCCATCCAGGATATCGCGCTGCAGTTTTCCATCCTCGGCTCGGACTCGATCCCCCAGCTCATGACCAGGAAAGAGGACCCGGAGAGGGCCGAGACTCCGGCCGTCGTTCACGTCCGCGACGAGACGGAGCCCGGGCCGGAGGAGGTCTCGGCTTGGCTGACGCTGCTCAACTCGTCGGAAAACGACCGCGAGCCGGCCGAGTACAAGAAAGAGATTATTCTGCTGCAGTCCCGCCGTGTCATGGAGCCGAATTACAAGCAAGCGGCCATACAGTGGCCGAAATATGCCGAGAAGCACTGGAAAAAGCTTAGGCCTCAGGTATGTTGCCCCTTTACCTAGGACTTGGAGACTCCCTATTCTAACCTCGGACTACAGGTATGCTGTTCATTTCTGTGGCTTGGAAGCTCTCTTCTAACTTGGCATCATAGGTCTGCTCTCTTTTCAGGATCCAGGGACCCTACTCCAGCTTTAGACACTACAACTTTGTGCAGTGGGTGTTGGAATATGCCAGGGAGACATTTCCTCGCACCCTGGGCTCCTCGGCCCTCTCACCGAGGCTTTTGTTGGAGCTGACAGATGCGTTATGCGATGGGCCTAAATCCGAAGGTGAAGCCGGATCCGTCTCGCCGCTTCACATCGCAGCCGCCCTTGGCCTGCCGAGTCTCTGCCGGGATCTCATCTCGATGGGGGTCGCCCACATCAACCAACCCAGTCTCCTCGGCACTCCTCTGTTCTGCGCCCTCGTGGGACCAAAAGTCCTGGCTACCCGTGCAGAACCGGACTCGTGGAGCTCGCTTCTGGTCGGGGGCGATTTCAATGTCGACCTGGCCTCGACGGTCCTGTTGCTGCTCGACGAGGGCGCCGACTGCGCGTATCGGTTCCATTGGAAGAACACCAATACCGACGAACCGGTTTCGCTGGCGGGGTTAGCCTTTTGGGTGGCGTTGACGACCAAGCATGAAGCCATCTTCGCCCGGATCGTCAGCCAGGGCGGTTGGCTTGACGGCGCCTTTCTCCAGTTCCTGCAGCGAGACACGCTGGTGATGCGCGGCATGCTGCACAGGGATAGGTTTGCCCGGCTCCTCACCTACGTCTACGACTTGACGCTCGACAGAGTGGTTCCTCGGCTGGACCTCAAGTACCAGGCCACAATAACGGATCTGAAGTCGACCCTGTCGCGGCTCATGAAACATGCCAAGCTCAAGTTCGCCTTCTCCAAGGACGGAAAGGTTCTCACGCTGGACGACGACCACCTCCCCCAGGTCATACGAGGCGCCGTGATGGATTTCGACGCGACCTTGGTGGAACGTCTCACGAGCGACCCCCGGTTTGACCCCAACCTGTTGTACGATAAGCGTGGGACTGGCGGCACGATCCTGCACATGGCCACCGAGGGCTCGCAGCTCGAGATCATGGACATCCTCATCCGCGCCGGAGCCAATGTGAGGTCAAGGGACGCGAGGGGATGCACACCCGTCATGGTGGTTGAAGAGACCGAGGCGCTCGACAAGCTCATCCTGCAACATGGCGCTTCGACGGTCGACGAGGATAACGAGGGCCACACCATCTGGCACCTGGCTGCGAATACAAACGACATCAAACTCCTCAAGTGGCTCGCGGAAAACGACCCCTCCAAGGAACAGAACCTGGCGGCAGTGTGTCGAGATGGCCTGACGCCTCTCATGGCCTCGTTTGCCTACATCAGGGCCCTCGAGAGTCTGCCCAAAGGCTCCCGCCCTATTGCTCCGCTGGCAGCCCGGTTTCTGCTCGAGATCTGCTGCCCTAAACACCTCGACGCACGCAGCAACCACCAGCTAGCCCACTGGGCTATTCAATGGGGAAACACACACCTCCTGGCAAAGATCTTTGAGGCCATCCCCGAGGCAAATGAGGATGACGCGACTCTCCTCCAGTACCTCAACATGTCTGCCTCGGGTGATATCGTCAGCATGGTCCTGGAAAAGTGTCGAGGCCGCGGCCAGGTGTCGTTTCCTCTTGGAACAGCAGCAGAAACCGTCATCACCAACACCAAGCTCATCAGGGGCCGAAGCGGTTTCGCTCGGCCAACCGCGCACCCATCTTGCTTCCCTAGCATGACCGGAACCGACTACGTCAAGCTGCTGACCCCCGAGGTCCTGAAATCCCGGGACAGAAGAGGTCGGGGGCTGTGGGCGCGGTTCTGCGACGATATCCTCACGCTGCTCGCGGGACCCTCGGCTCAGCATCCCTCGTACCTGCACTTCTTATCCGCCTTTATTTGCATGGCATTGAGCTACCTGGTCGAGTACGGCGTCCTGGCCGACTACGAGCAGGAGACTGGGGAGTGGGCGATCGTGTGCATGGCGGAAAAGATAGACGGCCGCCCATCCTGGCAGCCCTGGCAGATGCGGTTCATCACAGCTGTTCTGGAAGCACCGGGACCGCGGGGCTCTAGAGACGCTGCCGACGACGGCGGCTCCGGCTCCGACACGCCCCAGAAGCCCAACAACTTCTTGCAGTCGTTTGACGCAGCCCTCTTGCTGCGGGAGGCTGTCCGGCTCCGGCAACCCAGGCTGATCAGGGCGCTCCTCAACGCCGGCGTACAGATCCACACGCCGTGGGAAGGGTTCTACGACCAGTCGTTGCTCGAGTATGCGATATCCTCCGGCTCGATGGACACTGAGCTCATGTCGGCGCTGCTGCAGAACAGCAAGCCGCAGCAGCTGATAGACCGGCAGTTCAACATCTTCCAAAAGATCATGCACATGCCCGACACGGCGGAGGCGGGCGACTTGATTGGCCGGCTGATAGCGCGGGGGATGGACCCTAATCTGGCGCCGCAGCCGAGGCCCACGGCTGGCCCCGGGGGGGACGGGGAGCAGGAGTTTGCGCTTCCAGACAGGGCGATGCTGCCGGAAGCCATCCACCAGGACAAGACCGACATCGCGAGCGTCCTGCTCAGGTACGGGGCGGACCCCGGCTTTGGCGGACCGGACAACTACAACGCCCTGATGGCTGCCGCCGCGACGGGAAACATCCCCATCCTGGAGGAGATCCTGGACGGGGTAGAGCCCGACTTTGACTGGCTGTGCGTCTGGCGGGGGCCGGGGCCAACCTACAACGCGCTCCAGATGGCGGCAGAACACGGCCACCACATCGTCCTGGACCTGCTCGTGTCGTCAACGCCCCTGGCGGAGGAGATAGACTCGGTCACCGAGAAGAACAGCATGTCGCCGGCCCACCTGGCAGCGCACAACGGAAATCTGGAATGTCTTAAGACCCTGTCCGAGTACGGAGCAGAGCTGGACAGGAAGGACTCATCCGGGAAGACGCCGCTCTTCTGGGCCATGATGAACGGCAAGCAGGACGTGGTCGAATACCTGAAGGGTACTCTCATGGACCCCGGCTCCAAGGAGGAGCAGGTCATGTCACTGCTGGGCCCCAGCTGGGGCCC
>JABFEP010000498.1:0-21026 GCA_013618265.1 Fusarium albidum
GATGGGGGGGAGATGGGATGGGGTTGATTCCCTTTATCGATAACGAGTTTCATTCATCATTTCCCCAAAAAGCCGTTGAGCCGAGGCTCCGAGATGGGGTGTTTTTTTTTCTTTTGCGGGGGGCCCAAGCATGGACCATGGGGTACTTTCTCCCAGTGTACTGGCTCGAGCAACGAGTTTGATGGCGCGTCCTCAACAAAGATAATGGGCAGAAGCATCCTCCTTTTCTCCGATTCTAGGTTCCAGTCCTATAACAGTACCTCTGCCAGATTTTGAAGACCACGCAATCTTTACTCCAACGCCAAGAGTCCTCGGCAGACACCTTTATTCCTCGCACAGTCAACTCGCCATAACTGAACTGCAGGTCCAAAGGTTATAAGCGGCTGTATATTGCTATTCCCGATGGCCCGGACAGCCCATCAACCAAGGCAAGGATCTTGACGTTAATGCCGAGCTTGGACCAAATGCCGTCGGCTCTTGCTCACGGTCCGGATACAAACAGTAACTAGGTTTACAGAGACCACATCAAGACAAGTTGGCAGGTATAAGAAATGGTTTACATATGCTACAAGCAGCGAACCTCTCCACCGAGATCATCCCAAACCCTTTCCAAGTTTCCAAGACGCCATCCGGACGCACGCCCATCCACAATGTGAAAGGGGCATGCGTCTGTCAAAACTCCATCCCAGCGTTGCCAAGCCTAAAATAGCCAGGGTATCCTTCTCCAACCAACCGATAAATCGACGAAGGGAAAAGAATTCAAAAAGAACGTCAGACTCCAGAACCTCCCCCTATTTTCTCGTTTCCCCCAACAGCTGATTCGTCTCCCAGGAGCCGAGTCTGCCCTCTCTGACTAGAAGAAGCTGCCCGCCGGAACAGCAACAAAGAGCGCCGTCAAGAGACCACCCAAGAGGACCGACGCCAGCATCGCCTGGATAAAGATGGTGTCTTGGATCTGTCGCAGCGCCGGCTCCTGGATCCAAACCTCGCGGTCAAAGACCTTGCGCACAATGTTGCGCTTCTTGTACTTGATCACCCATGGCTCGTCCTCGTAGCTGTTGCTCGAGCCAAAGGATTCAAAGCTTCGCTTATCCAAGCTGCCAACGTTCTCGCTGTCTACAAACAGCTCCCACGGCCTGACATGACGGTGGTGCATTCCGTGAAGCACAACGCACATGCCCTTGTAGGCCGCGACCAAGGTGCTGATGCCCGGGACGAGAGCGATGGCCGCCAGCGCCCGGTAGCCTCGCCCAAGTTTGCTCAGAGCGATGATGACGCCGATGGAAATCCCAGCCACGATGAGCCCAACGCCCAGGGACCGGGCAAAGAAGACACGAGCCGGGTTGCCATTGCAGATGGACCATCTGACAAAGTTGGGGTGAGCCTGGTGACGCAGGCTCGAATCAACCGACTTGAAGAGGCCACGGAAAGCGCTTGGGTGAGTCGTGTGAGACAAGGCCTGCATCGCCACCTTCTGTTCCGAAGATGACAAGTTGAGTTGTCGCGGAGCGCCATCCATAACATACGTCACAATGACTCTGTTGATTTCCTCACGGAACGGTTGGATTGTGACTGATACAGGGTTAGCGTCATTGGTCTCATCCGAGGCCTTCGGTTTGTCTATACTCACAAGGTTGTCGGGTCCCAGCCGCATGGAATGCTTCAGAGGCCTGAGTCATATAGCTCGCAGCATTGAGCGAACTAATTGTGGGGGAAGCAGCATAGAGGGAACCATCTTCGCCTCTGCTCTGCGGAGGTGTCATGAAGGGGTCCACCTCATTGATGACCCTGTCTTGGCTCCTGGCTTGCTTCTCAAAGTCGGTGCCCTTGAAAATCTCGGCTGCTGCGGGCTCCTTTCGCATCGTTCCGGCGTGGTTCTTTCGAATCTTGAAGATGGCTTCGTCCTGCATGGCCTGGGTCCACTCTGGAGCGAGCGCGATGTCGGACGTTGAAGCGGCATTGAAGCGCTGCTCATAGTCCTTGAACCAGAGGTAAAACTGAAGGTTCTCCGCAGCATGCTCCACGTATATGAGGTAGGTCATGAAGTCGCGAATCGTCATGGGCTATACCAACTCGTCAGCCTAAGTTTGGGCCTAGAAGCCTGTCCACGACTTACTGGACATGTGCCACCGTTGACGATCTTTTCAAAGGCGAGCGAGTTGGGGATGCCGGCCGAGCTAGTAGAACGTTCAGACCGGGCAGAGCCGTCGGTCTTCTCCCCGTCTGAGAACGACTCTCCGCTGCTGCGAACCGACCGCTGGTCCACATGCTTGGGGCGCGTGTAAGTGAGAGGTAGGAGCCCCATGGCGAGTGATGGAAGGGGGATAAAAAAGAAGTGATAAAAAAGATATAAAAGAAGGAATGGAGAAAAGGGCCAGTCTTGCCAGAGAAGGAATACGAGGCACGACGGTCGTAGGGAACGTCCAAGGACCACAGACCAGCTCAGAACACGAGGATTGTCTCGGGGTTAAATAATTTTGCCGAGGCGGAAAGAAGAAGAAGAAGCATCCCAGCAAGTTGCGGTGGGTGGTGGCTGGCTCTATACGCCCATAGGATGCCCACCAAGGCGACCCTCCCCATAAGTCCGTTCTACCGTAGACCACATGGCAGACCATACTAGAATAGACGGCCCCGATGTATGTAAGGGAGCAGATGGGAAGGTGGATCGGGTAAGAAAGCCACCAGTACTCCGTAGTAAACTCTGGAAATGGTGATAGTACCGCCTCGCGGCGGCATCTATCACGGCCGCCCAGGAACGCGACAATAGACCATGTCACAGGCCATTCATCCTCTTGGGGCCAGGTGGACTGAAGCTTCATTGGCGGAACAGAGCCTCGTTCAATGCGTCCTCCTTTGGCCCTGATCCTTGTTCAAAAGCCTGTCGAGACATCATTGTGCTCTGAGTCCTTGTTGTGTCCTGCCCACTAGCTCTACATCAACGCCAGGCTTGATAACGCACGGCGCCAGGGGCTGGAAAGTATCTGAGCAAATCAAGGACTGCGTTTCCAGCAGAGTTCTCCAGTCGGATAGCTAGCGGCCCTCCGCTCCATCTTTGCTTATGCTGTGCCTTCCAAATGCCGCGGTGGTCGAGCAAAAGCGGATCGATCGGGCATGGTGGGTCGTTGAAGCCAACCTTGTCTCTGGTGCTGATCGAGACGTGACATCCCATTTTCGCTTAACTAGATCTTAGTGGCCGTCTAAATCCTTGTCTGTGACTGGGACTGGTGGCGGAGAATCGGAACTTGGAAAAGAGACGGCGCGAAGTTTGTGTCCGGGTGGCTTTTGCTTGAGCAATGCAGTGAGGGAAGAGGATTGATAGTGACCGCGCCGAACCAGTCAAGGCAAAAAAGAAACGATGGCTTTCAGCTCGTGCCGTTTTCTAGTTCCTCAACTTTGCCATGTTTCCACCCCCAAGAGCGCCTCAAGGGCTGAGAGGAGGCGACGAGTACCCCTGTCGCCTTTCTTGGTCAATGCCGATGGGAATGTGTAGCTGAATTCTATCGGGGTTTGGCGTTCAAATGCCGTCAGTGTCGCCAGCCAGTCTGCTTAAACGGTCGACGTCACATACATGAAGCGACGACGAGGTTGACTCTGCCTGCAGCAGCAGCAAATATTCGAAGCAGGGAATGGAGATAGCTGAGAGCCAAGTTTTGGCCCCAACACTTGTCATGAATTATTTAGCTCAGACTTGTCATTCAGGAATGGCGGGCTAGCCTAGAGCCAACGTTCCGGTGAAGGTGGTCTGTATCACGCACAAGGGCACAATGTCTCCAACTCGGCGCCCACTTGCCGACGAGCACGGGCTGTGGCGGTGATGCTAGCGATACAAAGCAAGCAAGAAAAGTTGGCTTGGTTGGCAGCTGGTTGGGCGTGCACATTGTTGCCAAAGGTCCCTGTTCCCTGTCCTCGAGGACGTCGTCAGGGTCGTGCAGGTTGTGCCGAGTGGGGCCAGCAGCTTGCGAGAATCTGCGCCGATCAGCAGCTGGGGGTTTCCAAGCAGCTGGATCTGGGGGATCGTCGCTGCTGCTGACAGCAGTCGACCTGTCCCGCCAATCCACCGGAGCTTCTGGACCAGCGTGGCAGCTCAGCGTTTGCCTGCCAAGCCCGTGCATGTCTGTCGCATCGTGGAACATTATCGAGACAGGATTTCAGGTGATGATCTTGTCCCGAACAGACCGTGGCTGTAGGTAGTTAGACTCTTTGTGCAGTAAGACAATGCCTGCCTCTCCTTCGTGTGCGTCACGAAATTTCAACATCAATGCCGACATCAATATTTGTAATGGTGACGAGGGGGAAATGGCTGCAGACGCCCATGTCATTCGGCATGGGAATACGGAGCACGGGCTTGTCAATACCTGGCTACCGGTAATCTCCATCTTGGCCCTGCCTCTTTCGAACGGGACGCATCTAGATCTCCCAGGGATCCCCCCACTGCGGTCTCGAGCGACTCGTTCGAAGGGTCCCCCCCACACGAGAGGTCAAACTCGGGATAGGGCTGCGCAAAATGTCTCGGAATCCAATTTGCTCTTCGGTGGTCGCGACGCCCTAGAATATCGGGCCACGGGCGTGATAGTTGAGGCAACCGTTGGACTAATGTCTCGTTCTCTTTTGGCGTGGAAGAGGCGGCGAGGGATGAAGAGGGCCGGAAAAAGGATACAGTTTGAGCATGAGTGAGACAGCTCGGTCCCCCAGGCTCGGGACTCGTGCCAAGGTGCAGCTGGTGCAGAGTGTTGTAATCGTGACGAGACCCCAGAAGGAAAACAGGGAAAACGAGGCTGCTACTGGAGGAGGAGCGGTGGATGTTGTTGTTTTTTAGTGATTGTGGCTGCACGGCTTTTACCGCAGCGGCAGGAGCTGCAGAGGGGGGCCGGGGGCCGTCGGGGGGGCTGCATGAAGTAGCTAATATTTCGGCAGTCTCACCTGCCCTTCTCGCCCGACATCCTCCTTGCATCGTTGACGACAGAATTTGTTGCTTCTTTTCAGCTGAGACCTGGATTGGCTATCCGTGCCAAAGGTAGGTTGGAGCTGAGGCCCTTTATCCGTACTTTGGGCATCAATATTATTACCGCATGCACATGCAATTGGCAAGCCGAGGGAATACAGAGCGACCTTTTCTTTCTTTCTTTTTTCTTTTTTTTCTCTTCATGGCAAAGGTCAATTGGCGGCAGTATGTATGTATCAGTTGATGTGACAATGATGGCTATAGCCTGAGGGCATTAACGATAGACCCCTAGCCATAGTACTCGTCCTGTAGTTTCTGCGCCTGTGAAAGGTAGCCTCCCTTGTCTGCGTCCTCCCCTCGGACGTGGTCACGTCCCTCCCACATCTTCTCGCGCTCCTGGAGGATCTCCTCGGCCCAGGCCTTGCCCGCCTCTGAACGCAACTTGCGCGCCACTCCCATGAACTCGCCCAGATCCCTCTTCCCCTTGCCATCCCTCTCGTACTCGACCGCCTGCAGGAGGAGCTCGATCTTGTCGACGTCCTGCGCGAACTGGCTCTCTGGCGTCTCGCCCGCCTCGAACTCATGCCACAGCTCTCGGATCTCGGAAGTGCACGGCCCGCCCCATCGATCCGTGATGTACTCAATGGTCGAGGCTTCCCTCCTGCTTTTCTCGGCCCTGGACACGCCGCTGAAGGGGGTGATGTCGCCCACGACCGACTCGGCAATGTCGTGGATGAGGCACATCTTGATGCACTTGACCTGATCGAGACCCCGAGGGCCGAACATGGCTATCATGCCCATCCGGTACGAGTGGTCTGCGACAGACTCGGGGCTTGGGAGAACTCGTTTTCAGTTTTTTTTTTGTGATAAAACCCTGCTCAGGCGACCTACTCGATGCCATGTCTCTTCCATCCCTCGCGCTTGGTTGTCTTGAGGCGTCCCATGAGGTGGAACAAGGAGATGGGCGAGCTTGAGCCAAGCACCAGGTCATCACCGGCGAGGACCTTGTCGACCGTCCAGGGCTCACCCGGTTCTATGCCCCTCGCCCCGTTAGCTCTCATGAATATCTGGTGGCCAAAACACACCGTAGTGTCTGCGGTGGTTCGGTTGCAGTACCTTTTGAGGTTGACTCTGACATTTTGATGACCATGATGTGGTGCCCAAGTAAGGGTTGTTTGTGTAGTCTCCGAGCTGGCTCTCCTCTGAGGGAGTCGTTAGGCATACGAGGCTCCCCTGCATCCATACATGCGGCACGCCTCCCCCGCTTCGGTGAATCTCGGTCCGCGTATGAGACGGCCATCATGTGCGAATGAAGCGATGGAACCCTCCCGCAGCCAGGCTGGGATGGTCCACGCCAAGCTGTGAGTGCTGCTACCGTCAATGAGCTTGTAAGTAAACGCGCCTCCACGCTCCATGTTGACGTCCGGTAGGACACCTCTGGGCCGGCGGTATTACAGACATGACTTTAGGTCATCCAAGGGAGACTAGACTTGAAGTAAATAGGATGCCTCATGCCGGATCGCAGTATAATGAGGCTCAGCACTTGCCTGATATGAAGGAACTACTTACCAGGGCAGAGGGTGTAAGCTGGCCGGCCAATCCGAGTTGTTCAGGCAGTATATCTCACCACTAGCGCCTCACTACCTAGCAAGCTATGGGACTCTAGGGTTGCTTAATCCGACTTCATAGCTAGGATCGCGAATGGGGGGCAACCTGTTAGTGAGATAGTAGGTATGGCCAAAGACAGCCTACACTTTGAAGCGAGCGAGCGTGTTCAATTAGCCGAGTTCGCAAATAAGCATTTAGTTTTGGTCCAGAGTTGCCTGTTGAAGATGGCTCTTGATCTGAGAAGATGGAGCAATGTAGAAGCAAGTTCATTGGGAGGACGGGTGTAAAGGTACAGCTACAACTCGACTGTACGTTGAATTGTGACGGATGACACATAAACATCCCATCTCACGCAGTCCAGCAAAAGCCTGTATACCTGATCCTCCTGTAGCTCGCCTGTTGACCGATTGCCTTCCCAGAGCATGACAATTAGCCGAGACTTGCTGAGCGAAGCGCCCAAGAGTATCTGCGGGCGACGATAGAGGCAACCTCGCCCGTAGTATCAGTCGTAAATCAACAGGGTTCATGATGACCCTTTTCCTAGCTGCCGACCGACTGCCGGAATCGAGGCCCCGCCATGCATCGAGCAGCGGTGAGGCAATGATAGGAGTGCAGCTTGACCTGCCTTCCAGGTCCACCCACTTTTGCCTTGGGAGTTGGTCGGGTGGTTCGAGGCGGGCCCTGAAAGATTCGTCCATCTCTTTGTGTTTCTCCGAGCTTCCATGGCTTCCATCAACGTTTGGGTTAGTTTTCACGTTTGCCAGTTTGACTCGCCGGCTGGGCGTGTCAGGCAAATCCACGTGGCATCGCGGGAAGGGGGGTTGGACGTTGAAACATACCGATCACGTACCTGTAGAAGAATCAACTGGAAAGATCACTCGGCTCGGCTCAGAAACCCGAAAACGCCACTTAGGTCCGGATACGATGCGCCGTGACTTGCCGTTTCGGAACCCCCTCCCAACCGGCTTTCAGCCTCCAACAACGGATCTAAAGCTTCCGGGACCGCCTGATTCTTTGTCGGCGACCTCCAATGGCTAGTGTCGCCGCCGATAATCTAATCAGATCCTGCAGAGGCTGACAAATATTCCTATCTCGGCGCCGACCTGCAGCCGAGCCTCTATTCCCACTACTGTCCGCTGATGCTGCTTGCACGGGAGGACGATGAACAATTAGAAAGCATGCGTGTTAGATGGCAAACTAGGTACCTATCAAACTAGACAGTGAAGTAGATTTGGAGTTGCCGTAGGGGAGTATCCATCCGTACGAGGGGGAAATGATTCCAAATGTACCCTGAGTATGAACCCCGTCGCTCCTCAGGTCCGCTCTCGCAGGGACCTTGATAGGCGGCGAGCGGCTGCTTGCTTTTGCTTTGCTCAACACCACAGCTTCGCCCTTCGTCGGTTCCACTTGGGCCGCGTCGCCCGCGAAACCCCCCCACAATGCTTCACTGACCTCATCGCCGACCCCTCTTGCGCCAATGCCGTCGGGTCTGTAGATTGTGTGTGGACTTCTCTCCGCTTCTCCGATCGCTCTCCGACGGGGGGGGCAAAACAAACAGAGAGAAGAAGGCTGTCGAGGAGGAACGAACCGCCGATTGGCAGGAACACTGGGCAGCATTACCTACTACCTTAGTATAAAGATTTTCCGTCGTGGAGGGAACGCAGGGTCCCTAATCTCCTGCATAACTCTCCAACCTCCCGACTCTCTTTTCTCGACTCTTCTTCTTTCACTCACCGACCTTCCCTCTCTCTCCTCCATCCATCTTTGTGATACCCCCCTCCACCAAAATCTCAACCCACACCAAAAACAACAGCCAAAATGTCTGAGCTCAAGGCCGGCGATAACTTCCCTGAGGGTGTCTTCTTCAGCTACATCCCTCCCACCCCCGAGATCGCCAAGTTCTCTACTTGCGGAACTCCCATTCCCTACAACGCCAGCCAAGGTATGTTTGCCGGCCCCTTTCCCGCAAATCACCACGATCTCTTCACCGCAAATCACCATGCTGACCTCTTTGTCTCTGCAGAGTTCAAGGACAAGAAGGTCGTCCTCGTCTCTATCCCCGGTGCTTTCACCCCCACCTGCTCCGGCTCCCACATCCCCTCCTACACGGAGCACATCGACAAGATCAAGGCCAAGGGCGTTGACCAGGTCATCGTTGTTGCCTTCAACGATGCCTTTGTCATGAACGGCTGGGCCAAGGCCAACGGTGTCACCGACGACAGCATTGTGAGTCTCCCCTACGGCTTGATGATTTTGGCCCCGGATTCTGAGCTATACGCTAACTCCTCCCCAACAGCTCTTCATGTCCGACAAGGACGCCAAGTTCAGCCGATCCATCGGCTGGAACTTTGACGAGCGGACTGGCCGCTTCGCCATCATCATCGACCACGGCAAGGTCACCTACGCCTCCAAGGACGACCACCCCCAGAGCATCGAGACCTCTGGTGCCCTCGGTGTTCTGGCCCAGCTGTAACTGGATTGCAGCCTAAAAGTCTTTCCCCCCAAAAAGGATTAATATAATTTGGAAGAGGAAATGAGCATGAGAGATGACCATAGAATTCTTAAGACAAATCTCCCCTGAAGGAGCAGTTGAACCCATTTTTGGCCCCAGCTAGATTGTTCGTGATTCCGTGATATTGTGTCATGAACTCTTGAGAGCAACTTGATGATGCCCCTAACCGACGCCGCGAGTTAATTTTACCCAGCCACCACATGATAGCACATGTTCCTTTTCGTCACGGCTCGACACAGGGATGCGGTTTGACCTTTTACACCGAGATGGCATTGTTCAGCTATCAATGCACCCTATGGCATTCCATGCACCCGAGATTGTAGAAGAACCGGCCGGACAAAGACACAATGAACCACGGACTCCACTCTCCCATTTTCTACCTCCCCACTACCAGTCCATCTCTTAACGGGACTTGGCCTGAACCTTGGGGGCGGAACCCTTGGCACCCTGCTTGCTGACTTGTCGGCCGGCCTGGCCCTTGGAAGCCTGGGCGGCGAGCTTGGCCTTCTCAGCCTTCTTGGCGGCAGCGGCGGCCTGCTTCTTCTCCTTGCTCTCCTTGATGGCCTCGGCGCGGGCGGCGGAGCGGGCCTCGGGTCGGATGTTGCGCTTCTCCTTGATCACGTCGAGAGAAGCACCGACGATGCCTCGCTGGGCCTTGACGGTTCGTCGGGATCGCTTCTTGGCAACCTCCTGTAGAGTGTGTCAGTCATTGTCACCTGGGGAGAAGAGGAGGGGCAGGCTAAGAGATCAACCAGCCCGAAGGCGCATGCATGACCAGGTCGAGAAGGGTCGGTCGAAGCGCGCGACGGCTGGTTGTCGAGGGGGGGGCTTGATGCGTACCTCAGAGATACCCTTGCGGTGCTGTCGGCGGTAGAGAACGGTCCATGAGATGCGGCGAGGGTTCTTTCGTTGCAGGAAGAGAGACTCCGACTTGCCGTTCTGGAATCGGAAGATCTTGCTGTCGCCACGGACGTAGAGCTTACCCTGTGATTGAGAGATGACCCGTTAGCCTTCATCACCACAAGTTTTGAGCCGCTCCTCCTCATGCGATCGGTCCATCGTCATCGTCAATCGTCGTCATCGTCATTATCATTGACCAGGACTTTCGCATTTTCGATAATCGGTCGGATCGCACGAGACGGGCGCCGGGGGAGGGAGGAGATTGGCAAAAGGAGCGTACCTTGCCAGGGTAGATTCTCTCGCCGGAGAAGGTGTCTTCGTAGGTTCGCATCTTGTCGCTATGGGTGCTTCTGAGGCGACAAGGTGTTGTGTGGTTGACCGAGGATTGGGCGTTGTCAAAAGTTGAGGGTCGTGATGCCGGCCAATTTCTCGAATTGCAGCTGTGTGCCAACTGACTAAGCGATCTAGGGCAGGCGAAGCGCTAAATTTCGTGGGTCAAGATCACGTGCTTGGTCATATGAGCACCCTCAACCCCCGCTCCACCGTCTGGCGGAGAATTGTCGGCGCATGGGTAACAAACGTTGGATTGCAGCCATTGGAGGTGGGATATGTCATATGAGGAACTACCTACTCTCCTCGTTGCTAGATGACGTCCCGGCCGGATCTGATCGCGCAAGCAGTGTTGCAGCAATTCCACGAGCTTCCCAACAAGCGTAAGCCGTGTGTCCGCGATAATGGCCTTCATGAATGGGTGCCCCTGAGCGGCATCGTTGCCGAGGAGGACGGCACTCTGACCTGTCTAGCCCTGGCGTAAGCGAGCCCTATATTCGCCCCTTCGTTGTTATTGTCGAGGCGGGTTCTAAAAGTCTTGCGTTTGTAGAACGGGCATGAAATGCCTTCCGTCATCCAAGATAGCAGAGTCCAATGGCGTGGGCATTCATGACTGGCATGCCGAAGTGCTAGCAATCAGGGCCTTCAACCGTTTCTTGTTGGATCAGTGCCAGAGCCTCGCAACGAGCGACGACGAATCTGGCATCATCTTATGTCGGAGATCGGCACCGGTGGTTAATGGAGACGGGACGCCTTCGAAACCGTTTCAGATAAAGGACAATGTAAAGCTTCACATGTATTGCTCAGAGGCACCGTGTAAGTCATCATGAGACCATGGTGTGACTTTTTTTTGTGCCATTGAGCTGACGAAATCTCTCTCTCTCTTTCTTGTTGGCCTAAAGGTGGTGATGCCAGCATGGAACTGACAATGGCTGCACAGCAAGATGCTTCACCGTGGCAGCTCCCAGCAGCTTGGACAGCTGATGAAGAACCTATCGCAAACGCCGAGGACGCCTTGGCCGGGCGAGCATATTTTTCTCGGCTTGGCGTCGTACGACGGAAGCCAGGGCGAGGGGATGCGCCGCCGACGCTGTCCAAGTCCTGCTCCGACAAGCTTGCCCTCAAGCAATGCACTTCGCTCCTCTCATCTCTCACGTCGGTCTTTATAGATCCGGCAAACGCGTACGTCCACACCGTCGTGCTGCCGGAGTCCCAATACTCCGTGTCAGGATGCCGACGGGCGTTCTCGGTAGAGGGCAGGATGAGGCCCATGGCTGGGAGGCAGTGGCCGGGGGGCTTTGTCTTTAGGGAGTTCTCGACTGAAACGACGGTGCTGGAGTTTGAGTTCTCGAGGAGAGCCGTATCGGCTCGGGCGCAGAAGATCTCTGCCAGCAACCTTGCTGCCGCGTGGTCCTGCTCGGGCCTCGAGGAGACCATCCTTGGGGGTGTCGTCCAAGGCAGGAAACCTTTCAACACAAAAGGAGCTAGCCGCACGTCCAGACTCGGCATGTGGGAGGCGGCAAGAGATCTGGCCGTCAGCCTCGGGAGTGCGGGCTCTGGAATAACCAGCTACCTGGTATCCGGGACATATCGCGATATCAAGGAGGGCACATTGCTATCCGATAGGAGGCGAGTAAAGGAGAGCGCCCGGCAGACAGCGCTGGCAGGGTGGAGCAAGAACGAGGGAGGGTCGAGCTTTGAACTAGAAGAGCGTGGCAATCATTGACATCATTAGAGATTGGTATGTCTCCAGATGCAAGTCGTATTTTTTGTACAGATCAATCAACCTCAGCCAGCCCGGGTGGAGCCGCAATCCCACTGCGACATTCTCGCAAGCCTTGACCCTTTGTGTACCGACTTCCAGCCCTACCCAGCCAATCTTGGGTGCGCCGTGAAGAGTTACCGTGACGACCCTCCTCCTATGCCCAGGGGGGGATAATACCCGCCTCGCAGGGAAAACTGAACAGCCTCTCGACCGAACAGACCTACGATTTTCACCGCCCCTCCGCCCTAGATGGTGTAGATCAACCTTACTCGACCTTGCTCTCGAAGTTCTCGCCCTCGACCAGGTCAGGAATATCGTCCTCGTCCTCGCCCTCGCCCTTCTCCTTCTGCATGTTCTGGTAGCTCTCGGCGAGCTTGCGGAGGGAAGCGAGGGAGTCGGGGCCGAGCTGGTTGAGGATGCCGGGGACGAGCTCGGTGAGCTCCTTGTCCTCACCGTTGCCGTAGATGGCGAAGGTGTTGGCGGGCACGGCGGCGTGCACTATTGACCACGGAGGGGGGTTAGTCAAAAACACCAAAAAAAAAAGCCCCGCGCACACGACCATGCTGGAAAGTGGGATGACTAACCCTTGGGGGCAGCGAAGTGAATGACGTTGCCGTCAGACTTGAACATGTTGACCTCCTCGATAGCCTGGATGGGCTGCGTGTTCAGCTTCTTGAGAGTCTGCTGGAGCTTCTTGTCGTCGGCGCCGGAGCGGGCGGGCGCACGCTTGACCTTTCTTCGGGGGGTACCCTTTCCACTAAGCCATATCGTTAGCTGCGACTGTCGGAGGTTGCGGCGGTATTGAGCCTCGTCTCGTGGGCGCGCAAAACACATACCCTGCAATGCAAGTTAGTCCCGGCATCTGCTGTCAAATATCTCTCCAAAATTTCGCCAAAATTCAACATACCGGTTCGGGCACCCAGGCCAAGCTTCTTGAGTCTCTCTTGAACTTCGGACATGATGGATGAAATTCGAATGCGGGGATCCGGGGGGAGGCTCGATCGAATCTGAGGCACAACTCGTCAGCTGGGGCGAATTTGGACGGAGAAAATCGAGACGTCAAGACGAATATGCTCGAGGGAGCCTGCGGGCGCGGGTTGGGCGGCGTACCGGTGAGATAGGCGTGGATAATTAGCTGTTTGTCGCCGTCGGCTTCAATCGGTGGTGATGGATCAAGTAGATTTTGTGCGTGCCAAGAGTTTTCGCCTGTGGAACTACCATTTCGCCGAGCCCCCTCCCTCCACTTGCGCAATTGATGAATGGGCGTGCCCGTGACGTGGGGTAAGCACAACCAGCCAAGCTCCCCCGCTGCAGCTGCGAACAGTAACATACCTTCAGGAGGATAAGAGCCAACGATTCTTAAAGATGCTCGCCGTAATAATGCTGTTGTTATTTTCTGTTTTCCGAATTTCAGCTACCTAAATCTTTTGTTTGTTTCTCAAACCTAGGTTCTTCCTTTCGCGCATGTCGGCGTTCCAAGCCCTAATGCTTGTTGTCTCTCAGGGCTCAGAGCTCAAGCTTGCCTTGGGCCTGGGCCTTGTAGACTCCCTTGGGCGCCTCATGACGACCGAGAGAAGTTTTTCATATTCGTTAGCCCGAAACTCCTGATACTACCTATACACATATACACATGGCTTGCCTTGACTGACAATATCATCAACCCCCTAGAGCACCGTTATTTTGTACACGAGCAGCCCTCCATCAGCCCCATTCTCATCCAAGAAACAGCCGGGTATCTGATTTACCGTGATCGGGATCTTATTTCGTTTCCAAGCCAGCCTCTCGTCTCATTTCTTCTCGCCGAGCATCAGTCTCCTTCTGTGATGCCTTGGCCGAAGCGGCGGCCGCCTTTCTCTTTCGCTCCTCTTCCTCCTTCACCACTATCCAGACTGATGACAGGTTAGCATCTAGTGTAGCTTTATCTGGAGGCACGCACTCGGCTTGTCCGACTTGGAGTACTCCTTTAACCGTGTCACGAAGTCGTCAAACTCCTGCTGCTTCTCCTCGCGGTTCTCCAGACTCTTCTTCAGGAGCTCCGGGTTATATCTCGATCGAAGCTCTTCCTCGGTGGGCGTCAGCCACATGGTAAAGGCAGGTCCGCCGACTGCGAGCGCGGAGCCACTGGTTCAATACGTCAGCTCCGAATATCCAGCTGAAGGTGTAATTGGATTTTGCATACCCGATGAGGACCTTGGTCCACAGCCACCACTTCGAAGACGGCTTTTTTGCTGCCATGGCTATGGTACAAGACGCGCCGGTATGGTTTTTATGGCTTCGATATCACCAGGAGGCACAATGGCGGGCTGCGATGAGCTGTTGCTTGATGCCGCTTCTTCCAATGATGGCTGGCGCGTTTCTCATCCGTCATTGATTTGGCAGTATGCACTTTACGGGTAACGGAGACACATTAGGAAGGCGGTCTGGTCCCGGATGGCACCTTAACCCGGGTCCGGCCTTTTGGTTCACCGCGCCACTCGCTTGAACTCCAGCCTCACCGAGACTTGCGATTGATATCGGACTGCTGAGGTCTGGATTGATCAAAAGAACTGCAGAGCCTCAACGATGACGAATGAGCGGGCATCTAAACGGCCATATCCAGCTGACAACGAGTGGATCACATGCCTTTGCTTTGCGACCACCAATTAACGTGCTCTTTGAGTCACTTGGAACGTGTAGCACGGCGGCAAGAAGCTCCCATTCAAAGCTCACTCCAACAAGCGCCGAGCCGACGGCAGCCCGCTTGGCTTGGCCTTTTGTTTCAACTTCCCACACTGTGGAATTCTCGTTTCGTATAGAACAGACTTATCATGAGGTGGCAAAGAGTTGTCGTCTTCAAGAAGGCGCTTCGCAGCCTCTGAGTGGCCGAGACTCAAGGCCAGCTTGGAGGGCTACCCGACGTATCGCGTTTCGATAAAGCTCATGCCGAGGAAGCCTAACCGTCAACACCCCGGCTTGGTCAGATCTACAGGCCCGCTGCGAGGGCTGACAGTGTCATTGACCCATCCATCCCAACAATTTTCGCCGTCCAAAGTTTGTGGTCTTTTGCCACGGGCGCTGGATGAGGCCTCTCTTGACGTCGACTCGGCGGAGAGGAGAGCCAGTCAGTCATCTGCCGTAGGAATCTCGGAGACACCATGAAAACGGGGGGCTCTTGGCCGGCTCCACCGATGATGTTATGCGAGGAGCCGTGTACGGCTTAGGGAGGGTCCGATCATTTTGTTTCGATCTGAGGCCAGATCCCTTTCGACGAGAGCTGTTTCGCATTGTCCGCCGGTAGGGCGTCCATGGCTGCATCCCAGACGGCAAATGAGCCGGCCACGCCAATCATGCTCTGGCAACGGGTGTCCTGATACATGGCACTGCTTTGTCTGTAGCAGTGGCCCGGACAGACCCCAGCGCATGAGATGTAATGTAGCATCAGAAAGACAGTGTTAAATGAACAAGAGACGGCATAGAATCAATCCCCTGGTCCGTCTGATCAATATCAGGGCCGACAGCAGCTGGGGCTAGACTGAGCCACAGCAATGGAGTCATTAGTTGCGAATGATGAGAGCCAAGCCGGCAGCGGCGTCGCGCCCTGTCATTGGGACCACTGGAATGGATGGGTAACACGATTATGCGCCTCGTGATGCAGACCCTATTCGACAGTCATGGCTTGTGTTGGCCGTGATCTGCTTTGAGCTGGTGGTCTAGGCAGTGAATCTGAAGCTGTTAAATGAGTCGGTGAAGAGCCTTGCTTGAGAGCGACGCCCAGAATCAGATGAAACGTCCAGATGGACTAGGTCCCTACAATAATATTGGATTTAGTATCCGTACATTTTCGTAAAAATCGCTTCCCCAAGCCTCCCTAACAGTATCCGTAATAAAGGTCTCGCTTAGTTATTAGGCAGTTCATTCATTCCATGGAGGTCTTCGATGCATCAAGACGATCCAGGATCCTGGTAGGTTGACGGAGACGTTAAGTTGGCCCGGTCCAGGGCTTGGCTCGGCAGGGGCACCATCCCCCTGAAGCTCCTCGGCTGGGCCTCGCGTCTCGCCCCCAACTGGCTCAACTGCTGGCTGGCTGTGGATGGCGCTGAAGTCCTGCACGCTCCAGTGGCCGACATTGCATATGGTACTGTACCTGGCCGTGTCCCCACTCCAGGCAAGGTGCCTGGCCTCTATCAAACGGCCCTGTGCACAGGGTAAAGCCACTGGAAGTTTAGCGCCCTTACTCCACAACTTTCCATGAGGGACCGATTCCAGCTAAACCAACCTCGGGGCTGGTCACGTTGGAGGTTGGACTCATCCTTGACTCGATGAAAGGCAGGAGCCCTGGAGTTTCGGACAAACCACAACATAAAGGGAAATTCCTTCCCGCGTCTTGATAATTTGCACCCTCTTTGGAGATTTTGCAGTTCTTTGTCTTCTCTTTGTCTGCATCCGACGCTATAACCCCACTGAACTAGGGCTCCCCTTGTCATTGTGTGCTTTGCGCCGTCATTATTACCATCCGTTGGTATTAGTCTTCTGTGTGGGCGGCTGTGCCTCCTCCCTCCTCCCGACTCTCCCGACTCTCCCAACCCCGTGTCCGAGCGGAATCCCAGTCTACCAGCTGGCTCCCCTGCCGTTTGATTGTTGGCAGCTCTCTGGAAGAGATCCCTTTCTCGCTCTTCTTTTCACCTCGTCTCCTCGTCAGACGTTTGTCGTTTTAGGATCGTCTATAGCCTCCCACCGTCACTCTCTTGCAGTAGCACCACGATAGGGTTGGGCCACCCGATCACCGCGCTTCCGAAACCCAGTGGCTGTAGTTG
The DNA here is from genome assembly GCA_013618265.1 of Fusarium albidum. Lineage (NCBI taxonomy): Eukaryota > Fungi > Ascomycota > Sordariomycetes > Hypocreales > Nectriaceae > Fusarium > Fusarium albidum. The sequence continues at coordinate 16,851 of JABFEP010000498.1, forward strand.
CGGCAATGCACCTTAACCGCTAGGACTGGCTCCGCGCATACCACAACACTTGTTCTCTGCAGAATCTGGGATCGCACAGCTTCCATCAGACCTCGAGGTGGCAGGGCGACACATACCTACTGAGGCTCAGGAAGCCAAAGTCTCGCCTGATCCACGCTCATCAACTGTCGAGTCGCACCTATGGCGTACGAAGGAGGATACGGCGGCCAGCAACGACCCTATGGTGGTCCAGCGCCCCAGAGACATGCCCCGCCACAGCAGTACGCAGCGCCTCAGCAGTACGACGATTACCAGGGGGGCAACGGGTATGACGACTTTGGTGGGGGATACGGGCAGGAATATGGAGGGCAGTACCAAGATCACAACTATGGGCGAGGACCGCCGCCGCCGCAAGATCAGTATGGACCCGGACCTGGACGCGGGGGGCGCCCGATGCCCGGCGGACCTGGAGGGCCAGTCCCTCGTCCACAGACTGCCGATCCTCATCGAGGTCGCCCACATCCTCCCCGAGGGGGGATGGGCCCGGGACCAGGACGACAGACCCCAAACGGGCCGCCCGGACGAGGCGGCATGCGGCCTGGTCCGTATGGCGCAAACTCGGATCCAGCAGGTGAGCCTCCAGCTAGCGCTGCGACATGTCCATTTACTCACCGTGATCCTCGAAGCTCGCCGACTACCGACAAACACCCCTCCCCTCAGTCCCCGAGACGCCAATTTTGGCAGCCCATACCCTCCGTTCCAAGGGAAAGGGCGACGAACAGATTTAGACCTCGAACAGCAAATAACTGACCAGATGTCCGGCATGGGTTCGGATCATAAACCACGGATGCAGGCGAATGGGCGACCGAGCCTAGACAGTCAACGGGGTCAGGGCGATTACGGGCGACAACCTATGCATGGCGGCCATGGACCCCCGCCCAGAGGATATCAGCAAGGCTACCAAGACTCGAGAGGTCCGCCAAGGCAGGATCCGGGCTATGGTGGCCAAGGAGGTTATGGAGGTTATGATGACGGATACGGTGGCGGGCAAGGGCCACCAGGCAATGGATTTGGCCCCCTTGCGCGGAGCATGACGATGCCCGTGGATGATATGAGACCAAGAAACAACATGCCGCCGCCTCCTCGGAGAATGAACACGATGCAGCAGCGCAGCACCCCCGCAGGTCGGGGCATCCCTCAACGACCCTCAACGGCTGCCGGTCACCGAGCACCTCCTCAAAGATCATATACCGCCAATCCGCAAGGAGCTCAGGGCGGCCAGTACGGGGGCGGGTATGACGACGGGCACTTCCAAAAGGAGCCAACAGCCTCCTATGATGATGTATACGACTCTTACTTCGATAATCAGCGAGATGGCAACCCCGGGTACGGCGCGCAGCAACAGCAGAATCGAGCCAGTTTCCCCGACTTCGACGCCGCACCCCCCGCTGCGCAGCGTGGCTCTTTCGAACAGTCCATGCGCCCTGGCGGCACCGAGCAACCCCAACGCGGAGCTCATCAAACAGCAGTGCTCAACCATGCAAAATCACAACCTGACCTTCGCCAACCACAGGCGGCCGTCTTCGAGATGGTCGGCGATGTGCCAGACCTCCCTCCAATGCCTCCAGTGCCTCAGATGAACAACTATCAGACTGGCTATGACCAGGATTATCACGGATCTGGAGGGTATGACCAAATGCCGCCCAGGGGACCAAGCGCCCCCCCTGCGGCCATGAACGGGAGTCGGAATGGAGGGCAGATGAATCCTGACAGCCTTCCTTCGCACCCTGCACCAGTGCGACCCGGCCTGATGCAAGACTCGGTGGTCAACTTGAACAGCAAACCCGCTCCGGTCCGAAACTACGGCGCTTCAACGCCAGCTCCCCTTCAGCCGCGGCAGCAGCCTCAACCTCAGTATCAGCAGCAGCCGCCCAACCAGCAATCGCCACCCCGAAGTAATGGCCCCAGGCCATCGGGTCGAGATGAAGGTCCTGTCACTACGCAGGAACTGGAGCATCTGAGAATGGTCATCAAAACCGATGCGAGTGATCAGGCTTCAGCTCTGAAGCTGGCAAAGAGACTGGTTGAGGCTGCTGATGTCCTGGCGCCCAAGCTGCCGGATCCCAAGCAACGCACCAGAGCGCGGGAACGATATTTGATAGACTGCCACAAGATTCTTAAGAAACTCTCCAACGCTCAAAATCCTGACGCCATGTTCTTCCTGGCAGACTGCGTCGGTCGAGGCCTCTTTGGACACGAACCCGACCACAAGGAGGCCTTCACCCAGTATCAATCCGCGGCGAAGCTTGGACATGCGGCCGCAGCATACAGAACTGCCGTGTGCTGTGAGATTGGCCATGAGGACGGCGGTGGCACTCGCAGGGACCCCAACAAGGCGATCCAGTGGTATAAGCGGGCGGCCACCCTCGGAGATCCTCCGGCGATGTACAAAGTGGGAATGATTCTGCTAAAGGGGCTTCTTGGTCAACCCAAGAATCCCCGTGAGGCGGTAGGATGGCTGAAGCGAGCCGCTGAGCGAGCAGATGCCGACAATCCGCATGCGCTTCACGAGCTCGGCCTATTGTACGAGTCGGCGCAACCCAACGATGTCATCATTCGAGACGAAACATATGCACATAGCCTGTTCTTGCAAGCTGCCGAGCTAGGGTACAAGTTTTCTCAGTACCGCCTCGGCTGCGCTTTCGAGTATGGCCTCCTAGGATGCCCCATCGACACTCGGCAGTCCATCATGTGGTATTCGAAGGCGGCAACGCAGGAGGAGCACCAGGCAGAGCTTGCACTGAGTGGGTGGTATCTGACGGGCAGCGAGAATGTGCTCGGACAGAGCGACACGGAAGCATACCTGTGGGCTCGCAAGGCGGCCATCGCAGGTCTCGCCAAAGCCGAATATGCCATGGGCTACTTTACAGAGGTGGGCATTGGTGTTCCACCCAATCTTGAGGACGCAAGGCGGTGGTACTGGCGAGCAGCCGGTAAGTTGACAGCCCAATGATCGGTATGGCAGAGGGCCGCAGAAGTCTAACATTTCTTGCAGCACAGGACTTCCCCAAGGCCCGTGAGCGATTGGAGGACCTGAAGCGCGCGGGCAAGAATGGCGTCCGACAACGAGAGCGGATCTCGCGCAGCAAGATGGATAGGCAGCAAGAGGGCGATTGCACCGTCATGTGAAGCCCTCGTGACGGTCGCCTAATTATTCTCACTCACGTCTTGACGACAGAGTTGGAAGAGGCCCAGATGAAGGGTCATGAGCAATGCAAAACGGAGGGGAAAGGGGGATGGACGAACCGCGATAAGATGGTCGGGGTGCTGGCGCATCCGTGTTTACTTGGGGGAAATACAACATCCCGGGATGATTTGGTCACGGGGAAGGCGTCGGATCTGGTGTACTTGGGTGGGCTCACATATATCTTGCTTGCGAGCCAAGCGGTGGTCATTTTTGAAGCTGGAGGGGTGAGATGGTTGATACCAGATGGATGATCATGGATCAATTAACGAGGTGCAAGGCCTCGGCATGGCATGATGAGGGACTGCAATGCGATGGTGTCCATTCCAATGCGTGAAGCTGGGAGGCATTGAATCAAGAGGTGCTGGGACAGGGTAAACGGATATGCTGTGTATGTTTAAAACAGTGGCGACAAGGCATCTCCAGAGATCCTTATCTTCCAAACAAGCCTCCAAAGGCAGCCGAAGCACCACCACCACCTCCTCCTCCGCGCCCTCCATGCCTCCGCGCCTCTGCCCGAATCCACTCCTTGAGGAACTCCCTATCCGCGAGCTTCCTTGTATCTGCCAACTTGGTCGCCGTCTGCGCCTCTCCGGCATCAAAGCTCAGCAGCGTTGGGATGGTGGTGATCATGTAGGCGAGGGCGAGGTTGGGGCTGCCCGACATGATATCTGGAGAGTCAAACTCGACCATGGCCAGGGAGACGCCGCCTTGTTCCTCGCCTACACCAGACTCGACGAGGTCACGAATCACGGGGCTAACGACCTTACATGTTGAACACCAGGAGGCAGTCCAGAGAGTCAAGAGGGGGGTGCCGGAGGATGCCGAGAGGGAGAGGTAAGTTGAGAAGGAATCGTTATTGCGGATACTAGCATTGGAGTCAACGACATGGTATTTCTGCATGGCGGTCAAGGATAGACAAAGAAAGACAAGGCGGGGTGAGGGGACATTGG
>JABFEP010000501.1:0-43603 GCA_013618265.1 Fusarium albidum
AATCCGTTATCCCCAGGTACCAGTTGCCCTTCGGCTTTCAGAACTTCTCTCTATCTCACTTTCCTGTTCGCCAGTATTCTCAATGCATCTCGTCTGCCGAAGCTCTCCTCTTCGCCCGGTTTTCTCCAAGCATCCTTCATCCTCCGTCGACGCCTGACGCCCCGATGCATCACAGGTGCCCGCTTGGCCCGCCCGTTCGCTGACCCTATGATGGGAGTGGCGCCTAGACTAGACATGGGTTTCCGTTGTCGCAGCCAGTTGACGATGGAGCGCACCCTCCTCTTCGCGTCGACCCGCTCGGGAATAAGGATCTGTTGCCTCAGGCCGCGAAACTGATGCGACCAAGCATGGGAAACCTGAAAGGAGCATGGGACATGGGACATGGGATATGGGGGGCGACATGGGGGTGCCTTGTGCATGGCGGCGCCAGCTTTCAACACTTGGACCAGTCACCACAGACCGCCCCAAGCTTTTGGATGCTTTTGCGAATCACTCTATTGCTCCATCCAAGCCCTGACACGTAGTCACCCACTCAGACACTCCTATGTCGGCGACATTGCCCCTCAAAGGGTTCAAAGCTTGCGGGGCTTTTACCGTTGAGAGGAGGTCGTTCGCGGAGGCGGCCCTTCACCCTGAGGTTCTCTGGTCGTTGCTGAGTATATGTCGTGTTGGACAAAACAAACTAATGTCGAGTCGGCTCATCAATGACAAGGGCTGTCTGGACTGGCCCTGAGCCAAGCCAGACTGCTTGGTTGCAATTTGCGGCTCATCATCACGCGTTCAACGCCACCCAGAGCGGCCCGAAGTCGAATCAAAGGCTAATCGTCAGCGACTCATGAGCCGGACCCTGGATGAGTTCACCTTTGCACCCTTCACACGATCTGCCGACCTTGGGGTAGCCAGGTACCACTGCTTAGTGGAAGGCAGAACACCAGAAACCCGTTGTCGCCGTTCTGAGTTTACACTCTCTAACTCTCTGCACCACCCTCACCGACAAACCCTGACCAGGCCAGTTCTCCTCCAAGCGGTACTCCACGCACCCTGAAAAGTCTGTCTTGACCCCGTTGTGGCAAGTTCGCAATGCCGGATACAGATTCCGGCCGGGCATTGAAAATCTTCTCGCTTGTTTGGTCAACCTTGATTTCTTCGCTGGCATGGGCCAAGGCGTCCGACTATCCCCGATTCGAGAGCTAGAGGCCGAAAAGGGATGGATGAAACAAGCTGCTGCAAGGGGCCCCTGGAGCTTTTTGCTTGTGGTTATCTTTCAGATCTGTGTTTTATGATCATGGCCACCGGCGTCCAACCAACTCACTATGCTGAAGCTATCGGGGAGGCATTGCCTCAGACTCTCGAACACGACGGAAAGGGGCTTGGATATTGCGGAATAGGTATCTCGGGAGTTTTCCACCATCTCAGATCCCCCAAGCTTCGATTCATGGTCCGTACAGAGAGTACGTACTTTGATTGTCAAGTACCTCGCCACCATGAAATCAATCTCGGTCCCTTTTCGAGCTGAGCTGGAGATACCCGAGATTGACCATGCGTCGATCGCACCCGCGCCTACCGGCAGATGCACACCCTTCGCATGAACATGACCAATATCGCAATCATGTTCTGAGGTTGCATGTCAAATTTCTTCTAGAAGCCGATCACTGGATGCCTGGGAGACGACTCCTAGGTTGAACGAAAGATATCTTCCCAAAAAGAGCGAGGGTGCTTTCAAGAACAGCAATCATCTCTCTTGAAAATTGGAAGGATGAAAAAGTGTGGGCGGTGTGGACTCGGCAGCAGATTGACAGGGCAGCCAAGCCATTCAGCGTCGTTTTCCTTGACCAGGGAGTGTCTCAGAATCGACCAGCATTCCCCAGCCGGCTTCAAAGTCCCCAAAGCCCCCCAAGGCGAGAGTGCAACCTCAACGGCAGAGGAATCAACGACTATCTTCTTTGTCTTAACTTTGATTCCTTTCCCACAGGACTGTGTTTCACCCAGCCTCATCTCGCCTTGAAGATTAACAGGTGGATTTTAATAAATTAGAGCGAGAGAAGAGCCGGAGGCGCAGGTTTGAGTTTGTCTCCGATGGTTTCCTAGAATGTTTCCCCAGAATCCACCTTTCCCTGTCTATCATCTGACAAGTCAGTTGCGGCCAAGCCGGTGTATAGGATACGGATACAGTTTGACCTATCTGACAAGATAATCCGATTAATCACAACTTAGGTTTCGCCCGGCATGAGCTACAACGGAGCCAGGAGTCAGTCGCAGTTCATTCAAGAACACCCGGATTGTCCCACATGGCTGGGGAGCTCATACATACAAACCACAAATACGGGCTTCTCAAACATGAAAACCAGGATGCCACGGAGCAGCTTGTGCCCGAGGCCACTACCACGTTCAAAAATGAAGAAGACATTCGCTTCCAGCTTCTCCGAGAAGCAGTGCAAGGGCAGTCATGGCTGGCTTGATCTTGAGCCGCCGCAAGTCAATCTGACCAGCTGATGATGACTACAGCATCCGTACTGCCCACACAGCCGCTTCGAGGCGCACTATCTATTTTCGCCCTACCAATAACCAAGTTGAAATGAGAGTTAGACACCCATGACCTGCGATCTTCGCTCTCTACTAGCTTCGAAACCGTTGGAAACGAACCAATGCGCTAAAACGCACGGGAAATCGACATGATGAGCAAATGCCGGCAAGCTGTTACAGTACCCCCCAGATTCTTACGTGTAGATCTTACTATGTTGGTTCTTCTCTGACCCGCGGCTCTGGTTCTGGTGAAGGACCCCAATACAGTAGCACAGAAGCTCAGTCCACAGCACACGTGCTAAGAGTTCCAGGACACTGGTGATCTTCGCGGTTCACGTTTCGTGAACCGGTCCCTTGGGTTCGGACGATGATGCGGATATCTGAGACGATACAATGATGGATCGATGGGGATGTCAGTTACCAGGGCGAGGTTCATCTTCCCCGGCATTTCGCAATTCGCTGCGGATACGTACAACCCACGCCAAGCCTCACCCTAGTCTTGACCCATTTCGCAACAATGTCCACCATCTCCTCCATGTACAGGAGGTGTCAGGCTTGCCCTATTCCGCCTCACCCGCCACGATCTCACCAAACATCTGGCCTTGTCCCCCCTCCCCAACGCGAAGGAACCACAGATGGGGGCTGTGACGTCAACTTCAAGGGGGGGAGCGGAAGGGGGCCTGCAGTCAGGTACCATTTCACAGAGACGCTCTAATTATCCATACGCTCCAAAGGCATTTCAGCCCAAATTTCACCTCCGGCCCTTCTCGGCCGGTGCGTACGGAGTAAACTACGTACCCTGACCATTCCAAGGAGGTGGCGGACAATTACCTACGGCGGCGGTTGCACTGGACACCCAGGCTGGGGGGGCATGCGGGAGCCGGTGCGTCTGTTGCGTCTTTGGCGCGCAGCTAGCAGCTCGGGAGGCAGAGAAGCCGACGCCACGGGGAGATGGAAGCAGAACCCCAAGCACAAGGCAAGACAAAAGCCGCTGATGGGGCGGCAGTGGAGCACAAGCAGCAGCACCGATAGCGGGTCATGGCATGGCACACAGCTCCATGAAGACCCGTTTGGATTCTTTGGCGGCCAGGAACTAACTGATGGCGCGTGCAATTATCGACCAAAGAGTTTGGGGGGGCTCAAACTTTACTCCTACTGTACGGATACGGAGAACTCGCTCAAGAGGTCGGTGCGCGCTCCCGCCGGTTTGAGGACGGTTGCTCCAGCATCAGGGAGCCTAGGACCAGTCGGGTGCCCATCCGGCAGGCATTCTAATCTGAGGTGCTCGTTTTCGAGCGTTTGGCCGGGAGCATGGAGTAATATCGACGGATGGCATTGCGGAAATAAACCATCAGCAATCTCTATTGTCTTTCGAGTGGTCAACATGCCGTCGATTGCGTATTCCATTCCTGGCCCAAGACGACCGAATTGCACCGAACGGTCAAGCATCCCCGAAGAGAGCGTTCCGAGTCTGGCAATAACGGCAGTCAATATGCTTTTGGCGGCTCCCTTTGGACAAAGAGGTCTTACCGCAGGTTAAGCATTCGGCCGGGCAAGACATGGCATGCAGGCCTGGCAAATCGAGGCTTCCAGCTCGCCCATCGGAACCGGGGCCAGGTGGACAGGACCCTGAGGTGAATCCAAGTTCATTTCAGGCGGTCGATTTCCCCATCACGGACTAGGGATTAAGGCTAATTACCTACTGCAGAGGCAGACACAATTCCTCGTCGTGCATTCGCTTTTCACCGTTCAGAGCCCAATACGCCTCTGGCTCTTTTGCTCTTCTTGGCCTTTGTTACTGTCTGTCCCATGTTCCACCATCTGGCTAGGGCACCGGAGAGAGAGGGCACTCTTCTCTCATCCGCGGCGGTACTTGGTCCCAACCCCTGCCGTACCTCCCGCCTGTCTCGCCTGGCTTCTGCTGTCTCAGATGCGGAGAGCCCACTAATACCGACTCAGTGCCGAAAGGGGCCTACCAATCCTTGATGAGCTGCTGCCAGGCTGCGGTACAGTACATACTGTACCATTACGGAGTACAGAGAGGTAGAATTCCGGCGCCCCTGAACGCATCTCAGCAAAGGCTTGTGGAGGCGTTGGTCGTCCTCGAACTAGAGACCAGAAGAGGACGTGGCTTGACAGGCGCACAAGTCCACCCGCAAACTCGCCGAGACATGCAGAGCCACTTTCTGCTGCCGCTTGGGTTCCCGGAACGCCCTGTTTCCAGTTTCGTCTTATTGTCGAACTCGATATGGGATTCCAGTGAATTCCCATCTTGCCTGCCCCCCCCCCGGGTCAACTTGCCGCAGCAACCATCTCATATTGCGGCTTATCATGACATCGGTATCTCGCCTTGTACCCTTTACAAGCTACACTGCCCTCGGTGACTTCACACGGATTCCTCTGTGTGTCCAGTACGGATAGCTACTCGTGTTTCCCCCTCCCCCCTGGAACAAAGACCCTTTGTTATCATTGCGAGGCAGTGGGCAGGGACATCGGTACTTGAGGGTGACACTGGTGATGTCGTGGCGCTTGCCGGCTCCATCACATCAGGGCTTCTCTCGCAAGTAGAGTTCGTTGCGCATATACTGCGTCCCCGGTGTTGCGCTTTTGGGCCGGTGCTTCAGGAGGGGGGCAGGCTTTGCGTCATGGAACATGACTCTTGGTGGTTGACTGCCCATTCTTGGAATCCTGGCTGGCAGGCTGACAAGCCTTCCCTCGCCTTTAGGGTGTGGTGTGGGTTTCCCTTACCACCCTGCCACCATGCAGGATGGGAGAGGGCAGCAGCGGGTTGATGAGGTATGACCAGGACGTCATCGATCAGATCAAAACAGAGCTTTTGCCACGGAGCAACCAGGCAAAGGCCACGGCTGCAAGGCTATGCGATATGCGATGCCATGCATGCTATGCTATGTTCTATGTTCGGGGTGGCTATGTTTCTTTTTGATTTATTTTCAGCAACAAGAACGCTCAGTTCTCTCTCACCTCTGGCAGATATGAGTGAGCATTGCATCACAGCGTGGTCGGTCAAGGGGTTTTTTAGTTTCCTTTTATCACAACTTACTAACGAAACGAATCCGTCACAAAGTGCAGCAGCCGCCGCCAAGTCAACTAACTCTGCTTTCTGTTTCCGCCCGGCACCGCGCAGCATCCGCTGGTGCTTGGCAGCATCACAATGTCGTTCTCCTGCAGACTGCAGTTCAGAGGGGAGAGAGCGATGCCCCGCGGAGACGATTATCCGCCCGGCCCCAAGAAAGAGGGGGGAGAGCAGGGCAACGAAGAATGAGAAAGCGCCCTAGCTACGTATTATAATGGGGGATGTGACGTACAAGGCACAGCGGGTGAGGCGGTTGTTTTTGTACGGTTGACTCTTGTCTAAGACAAGCAAAATGGTGAAAGAAATGTGTCTCTAGGGTAGGTCACAATGCCCAATCCCAACTCCCCCCAAGTGAAGTGAAGCGAGAGGGAGCGCTTTGAGTCACAGCCGAGTAAGCGGCCGAGATTGTGTGCATCGTGCCTCGTGTTCAGACCACAAGGCTGAGAAAGGGCAAGACCGCAGAACGGGGAGAGCAATGCCCTCCGCTGGGGGGAAAGGTCCCCCCTCAAGCAGGGAGCATCCTCGTAGAACACTCTCCATCTTTCTCACAAGTGCCGTGAGATCAGACCATTCTTTAATTCCAGCCCGGGGACCATCGTTTTTCCACCCATTCTCTTTTTTTACCGTTCCCCGGAGAAGAGTTCTAGGCCTCTAGGCGATGGATATTAAGGGACGGGGTTGGCCACCAGGGGGTTGACCACCAAGGTTGACAGGTCTACCTACCACCCCTTATCCTAACCTCGCTCGTTCGGGGCCGGAGCAAATCGTCCCCGGACACGGTGTCACTTTTGATTCTCTAGAGGACTTTCTCTCTTCTCTTTCTCTCGTCTGAATGAAGGGAGGCTAACAATGCTGAGCTCTTCTCTTCTCTTTTTGCGAAGCTGTTGGGTTCGGGGAACCATGTTATAAATGTGACGGTATCATCGTGTCGCGCGTTAAAGAGCGTTCTTTGCCCTGGCTGATCAAGTAATAGTAAGTCATCACCGGAGCAAGCTTGGACTGAATGCCATGAAAATAGAACACGATCCAATAAGAGAGAAAGGAGCGGTCTGGACTAACGGACACCATCGGTTCAGCAAAAGGACCAAAAAAGGCCAGATATGCCCAAAGGCAGAGAGAGAGGGAGCATCAAGGAGTGAGATGGATGGTCCAAACCGACCCGGCTAGAGTCGTACATAACTTCACGGGTTGGCCCGAGAAAATGGAGAAAACCATCTTGCATCTAGATTAAGCGACCAATGGTGGACGGACTGATTCCCTCTATCTCGGTTCTAGATAGCCTCCCTTTCCACAACCGTCCCGACCACATCATCCTCCTTGAAATTATAGCCACATCTGGGCTGACATGTGCAATGCCCCCGGCTTCCGGGAGGAAACGTCCTCCTACCCAGCGCACACCATTCGACGTAGAGGCAAGACAAAGTAACGAAAAGAGGCATGAAGCACAGGATGGCTCATCACCTCGACAGTCTTGGTGACGCAGACTGTCCTGAAGATAATGTACAACGATGAATGACGGTGATAAACGGGGGGCGGGGGTTCTCAACGGGGAGACAGGCGTCTATGCGCTCGCGTCGGAAGTAAAATAGACAGGTAGACATTAACCGGCGGGTCATGACCTCATGAAGTGAAGAAAAGAAGAAGGAAAAAAGAAGAAGATGCAACAGGAAGAGAGAGCCCTCCTGTGTCAACCCCCCTCCAGAAATCCAGCCGAAGTAGGGTATAGTTTGGAGTTGGAGATTCTAACGGCGTGCGTTCGACTCCTGAAGTTCGTTCTTCGCGCTTGCTGGGATCATGAATCTTAGATCCCTTTCCGAAAATAGCCATGGACTTTTCTTGGTCCGATATTCCCATACACCTTTCCAAAACGCCAAAAGTATCAAACCAGACATGCATGCAACTTGCTAAAACGACAATATCCCACAGAGGTTCTGTCATACTCGTGGCGCCCGGCTTCGGCCTTGCCCAAGAGACTCGAGGAGTTCATGGGGTGGGATCCGTTGGATCCCGCTCCCTCGGTCGTACATGGACGTTGGCGCAGGGGCGTAGCCCTCGCGGCTCTTGCGGACGCGGTCGAGGATAATGCCTGCCAGAACGAGTAGGAGCATCAGACCCAGCGCGATGGCAAGGCCGATAAGAATGACAAACACCAAAGGCATGTGGTTTTCTGTGGACCAGTTAGGACAGCTCACCTAGCTTGAAGAGAGAACAATCAAAACATACCGTCAGCGGAGAAAAAGTCGTTCTTCTGTGAAAATATGGCGGCAATGGTCCCGGGAGCATCACCCGCATTTATCGTTAGGGCATACGGTTGACAGTCCGTGCCGTTAAAGATAGCTGCCGATGCAACCCCAAAGTCAGGGACGTCGATAGATCCCGTCAACATTAGGACCTGTTTCTTGTCTAGCAGATCACTCTCGTCGTGATCTTCCGTGACAGTGAAGACCTGAAGGCCTCGGATGATGGTATCCGAAGACAGGGAGGGTTCCACAGCGTGCCAAGTCTCGCCATCGTACTTCATGATGAAGACCGAGCCATCATCAGAGGACGAACCCGCTATCCAGAGCTGTTCGTAGTCGCTGGAGGCAGGGGCAAGCACAGATACAGGTCCAGGAATGTCATCTGACCCGGGGAAGTTGGTCCAGACCTCTTCCTTGGCATCCCAAGTCGCTAGGAAGCGCTGGTCCGACCCGTTGCCACGAAGATCACCACCAACAACCAACTCGTCCTTGCTGGTCCATAGCATGGAAGCAACAGTCCCCTCCAGATCGCTACCGGGACGGTTCCACTGGTTGGCGTCCACGTTGTACACGCAAAGGCCGGGGCAATCCAGGGCGCCTGCCGTGTCAAAAGACCCGCCGACGTAGATTTCGGCCGAATCGGGACGAACTGCAATGATCGCAACGGTACCATTCGCTCCTGAGACCGATGGTGGCTGGCTGGTGAATGATTTGGATTGCAAGTCATAGGAGACAAGCCCCTGGACATCATTATCATTGATGCTGCCACTGATGTCACCACCTGCGAAGAGGATACCCTCCCGGATGGCAAGGGTAACAAAGACAGAATCGCTGGAAATATCGGATCCAAGTCCAATCGCCGAATCGTCTTCGAGGATGACGAGGTTCTCAATCTCCGTCCCGTTGGATGATTGAGCGGTGAAATGCCCCGCGAGGACGGTGATGTTATAGTCGTCGTCATCGTAAAAGATGCCGGCCACTACGCCGGTCGAGTTATTAACTGAGATGACGTCCCGGCGGCTCAGACTGGACGAGTTGGATGGCGAGGCTGTAGATTGAATCCTCACGGGGAACTGACCCAATCCCTCGTCTGATAGAGTAGCAGCGCCGTTTGCACTGAGCTGGGATGATGAGAGAGAACCGGCAAGGAGGGACCCGCCCATGGGAAGCTCTAGGATAGCCGCGGTGAGCGAGCCGGTGAAGCCGGGGTAGTTGCCCTCGAGATTCTGGAGCCAGTTGCCCTCGGAAGCAACCCAGATGGCGAAGCCTTCAACGGCAATGGCGTCGTAATCATCGAAAGCGTTGCATGAGGAGAATGACCCCGTGAAAGCCATGACAATCTCGGGGGTATCCTCAGTGATGTTGATCAACATGGGCACAATACGCTCGACTGGGCCGTCAACCCCGGCACCTAGGGGACTCCATCCGTCATCTGTGGTGTCGTAAACGGCCACGTTGTCCAAGCCCGTCACAGGCCCAGTCTGCGTGTTTGAGAAGTCCCCGCCAACATAGAGCTGTGTGTCGTTGAGGTACATGTCAAAGACCTCGCCGTTGAGACCACCACCGGGCTCCTTGACACTGTCGTTCTCGATGATGGCAAGAATGTTGTCATGATCCTTCGAAGTGAAGTTGCCGCCAACATACGTGACATCGCCATCAGTGACCAAGGTTGTGACGCCCGAGGCTCGATCAAAACTGGCTCCCAGGTTGTTAATCGGCGAGTCCGCGAGGCTTGATGCGTTGACAACAGCTTCTTCGGGGTTGAAGTCGAACAACCCGTTGAGGCCGCCTGTGGAGTTGATCAAGGTGAACCCGACCCTTTGCGCCACGATTGTCAGGGTGTCGACATCCTGGCCAGCAAGTGGTCGAATGGTAACGGAGGGCGTGAAGGACTCGGAGTTCTTCTCGATGTATCCAAAATAGATCTGATCGTATTTGTCGAAATTGTTTGTCTGGTACAGCATGGTGGTGAAGTTGGCATCCTCCTCATCGGTGCCTGTCGACATGATACCGGTGACATTGACGCGGCCTCTGGTCAAGCAAGTTCCATCAGCCTGGCAGCCTGGGGTGTACATGTTGACAGAGTAGTTGCCGGATTCCTGAATGTTGGGGAAGAACGTGACAGAGACAGAGTCGGGGTCATAGTCACCGCTAAGCTCTGCTGTCAGGTAGTCAGAGCTGCTCTGAAGCGAGGGAGTAACTGTCCAAGGTCCCGTGTTCGTTGCGGAAGCGGGAAACTGGACACCTCCGCACGTCGGCTCGTTGAAGTCGGAAATGGCATAGGCATAGATGTCGGCCTGGAATAGCTCAATGCCGGCAAGGCCGCCTCCACTGCCGTACCAGTCAGAAATGGCAATGCGGAACCTGTCCATGCCGACTCGGTTGACAAAGGTGAACTCCTGGTACTCGTCATTCTCAGGGAGAGGGCACTCGCTGGTACAAGTTACATTGTTGCCGCTCTCGGGATCCACGTAGGTCAAGTTCATGATGCCGTCGATGGGGAAGGCAAGAAATCGGAAAGTCTTGGTACCGCGGCCATCCTGGCGTGTATTTCGAAGCCTGAGCTTGGTAGGTGCAAATCCGAAAGAAAAGTCCGCTTCCCAATATCCTGGGGTGTTGTCCTGCAGTAGCCAGGGTCTGCTCGAGTCGGCAGGGCAGACGATGTCCCTGGGGTCGCTTCCCGAAGCACCGGTCTGGTCATTGAGCGTGGCGGTGGAAAGGTTGATGATCTGGCTGTCATTTTGGCTGGGGGTGCTGGAGTTCCCTAGGCCGGTAAATGTACCACCAAAGATGATATGCCCGTTTGAAGCCTTGGTGATGGCCTTTACAGGACCATTGAAGCCAGCGAAAGGTAGATTAGTCCAGCCTTCGGTGCCCACCCAGGCGATGGCGTTGGTGGAGTTGGCACCCTTGAAATTACCACCCACGTAGACCGTGTCTCGTTCCTCATCGCAGAGCAGAGCGTTAACCTCACCCTCGAGGCCGTCTAGTGGGGTGATCTCGGTGGTATTGGGGTTGAAGAGGGCGACCGCCTTCGACTGTGTACCGTCCAAGCTCGTAAAATTACCACCTATTACCACTCCCTGCATCTCCCCATTGCTGAGCTGAAAGGTGCACATTGCCCTGATCGAGGCATCCGAGGAAACGACCGAGGCGAAAGCGCCGTTTGGCATTTGGGCCAGAAGCGACTCGCTGCCGTTGGAGCTGCGAGAGCCCTCATTCTGGCCCTCGTATTCGTAGAGGGAGATCCCATCGTAGTCTCCGATTATGCCAATCCTCCCCAGTTTCGAAAAGTCGAGGTTCGGTGAGGGTACTGGGTTAAAGGTAATGGCTTCTGATAATGATGGCGCCAGAGCCGTCAGAGCCACAAGGCTGGGGCCTAGAACGGAGCCTAGCCCATGGCTTCGGCGAGCCGTCGATGGGCGACGCCGTTGAAAAGGCAACCGCATAACTATCGCGTCTCGCCAAGTTTGGAAATGAAAAATCTCGTCGCCGGTTGCAGTTCGTATGCCGGCGCAAAAATGCCCGATCTTGTACGTGTCGTTGGTGCTGGCTTTCTTCGTGTATGCATCTCAGGTTTCAAGAGTGGGCCATTTCAAGGGGGCGATCGGTCGCGTTTTCTCGTCGAGGTCGAGGGGGGGAATCTTGCGAGTCCAAGGATCGGTGGAAAAAAGTTGGTGGGGCGGTAAAAAAAAAACGAGCAAGCAAAAATATCGATCGTTCCGTTCGTCTATGTTGTCGTAGCGTCCAGTGCAAGGCCTTCGCCGAAGCGCAATCGAGTCGAAATCGTGGGATGTAGGATTCGAGTTGGCTGACGGGCAGTGCACCAAAGCACGTATGCGGGAAATTGCTGGTGATGAGATGCCCGTCCTCGAGACGTGCACTGGATTTCTAGAATCTTGCTACTAGCCAAGTACGGTTAGACCCATATCTCACAGAACTGGTACCTGAACAGCTCGAATGCAAGATGACGGCAGTTTGCCAGAAAGACGATCTTCAAGTATGGATAATGGGGGAATAAGGGGGGAACAAAGAAAATAATATGTAAACATACAGATGCTGATTGGATTGACTTTCAAACAGGCGCAGCCGCTGGAGCTTCTGGTGTTGCCGTGGGACAAAAACTGAATCGTACCTTTTTTTTTCACAAGGGAGGACCAGACTGGCAGACGTACGACTAGTCGGTACGTATCACAACCACGGGTGCAAGTGGGGTTCTGAGGTACAATTCATACCCTTATATCCCGTCGTGACTAGGAAGCCTAAGTATTTCATTATTATCTTGGAATTCTTAGAGCTCTTTTATCGTAGATTTAAGAAAGTCTTACGAGTAGTATTGTCTAGGTTTAGGGGTGCCACACTTACAAATTTATAGGGGTTGGATTGTAGGGTGCCACCTTAATCAAGATGCGACACTAATGAGCTTTGGAGGAGGCACCGAGAACTGATTGCTGGCAGAGCTCGTCCGTCGTATTAAAAGAATCTCGTTAGCGGCGATAGCGTTATAGAGACGGGCCAGGTTTTGCAATTCGTTGAAGGCAAGGAGCTTGTGCGTGAAACGCTCCTCCCGGGGTGTGTGTGGTAATACACTGTTTTCGCGTTGCTTGGGGCCAGACGCAGGTCTGAGTCGGGGAGATTGAGGGATGCCAGCCGCGTCTCCAGGTCGACCAAGGCCGGAATGCAAGGCCACCACAAGGAAGTAGGTCGCCGGGATGGTGCAGAGGGATTGTCCTCAACGTCGCGACGGCTGCACGGAGCGAGTACTGCGTGCGTATGCGTAATTGCGAGGCGGTGACGAGCCGAAATGGAGGCGAAGTAATAATGAATGCGTAAGACGAAGGCGGGTACAGATAGTGAGTGACGAGACTAGAATAAGCTGAGAAACCGGGCAATGAAAGGAGTGGTGCCAATTGGATTGAGTTGGCATGGATTGATTCAATGCGTTGTCGAGTTGACGTGGAGGGGGGGGACCCGGGCAAGGAAAATGCAAACAAGAAAAGAAAACGAATGACGAGTTGCAAGGTAAGGGTCCCTTCCCGCTCGCGGCTTAAGGATTCTCACGAACGAAGAGGTGAGAAAGGGAAGAAGGAAGGAAAGGAAGGATTCGATGTTGGTCTGTCAACGAGACGAGGTGAAGCTCGGCCCCGGAAACCGCCAGAGAGAGGAGTGGAGTGGAGCACAGCTTTCCCGCCGCAATCCTGCCTCCAAACGAAAGAGACCGACCACCTCAGCCAGAGGCTCTTCCATATCGACTCCTGGCGCAGCCCGCACCTCTTCCGCGCCGTCTCCTGTGCCATGCATGGTTATTTCGTTCGTGCTAACGTCCAGCATCCTTCTCGTTCTCACCGACTGAGCTATTCTTGCGTCGTCCTCCCCCGTTGAATCCATGCTCGGCCCATATCTTTGGCTGATGCCGTGACCCGCTGACCAGGGGCCCAGACCCCTTGGAGGGGTTCTAGTAGTACTGCGTAGACAATAAACGCCAGTGCCTCGACGCGTACTAGATCGAGATGATCGTCCTTGTCATTTTGTCCGCCCCGCGACACACTAAACTCGGAGGTTGGCAAGCAGGGTAGAGAGAGAGGGGGGGGGGCTTGGTTGGCTGTTGGTTCTCCTGGATAAGACAACGTGATTTCCATCTCGCAGCATGTTCCCCGTGGCTCTGCATGACAACGCAATCCTGATCAGCTGCACCGTGTCCGTTTGCCGTAGAGTTCTGATGAGGCTCCAGAACGATGGATGGAAGCTCGCGCTGATTCCTATCCGTCACCAAGAAGCTTGGTTGGATGGAAGAGATGAAAGCGACCACGGATAGACCGGACACAATAACCCCGAAACCTCGTGAGACGGATCATCTGAAACTGCTTCAGGGCCCTGTTGGCAGATCCCTTGCCCCGAGGACCTGGGCTGCTGGGCTCAAGGTGTCGTGCTTGGTCGAATTGACTTCTCCTTTATGACACATGATGGTGTTGCTGATGATGAGGATGCTTGTAGGCCGTCCTCATTAATTACCCTTAGGTCCCTGCTTCACCCAACCCTTTCGGAGAATTATTAGCCTTTCGGGATTCAAGCAACAACCGGTGAGCGCCTCCGCAACGAGAATGTGAAGCAAAGTTCAGCCATTCTGGAAAAGCAAAAGCCGGACATGTTCAATTGCCGCCTTTCTTATCGGTCCCTGCCCATCTCGCCTTGTAATCTCGCGGGCTTTCAAACTTGCTTTGCTTCCCGGACCACATCCCCACTCGCTTCTTCTTAGCCTTGGCCTCAGCCTTCTCGTAGCGTTCCTTCATACCTCCAAACTCGGCACCCGACTTTGCTTCATACGTCGTGGCCAAGCCGCGTTTGATCATCTCCAACCCCACGTCCTTCCGGAACAGAAATCGCCGCACGTATACCGTCGCCACGATTCGCTCATATTGGTCTCGCTTGTAGATGTACGCCCGGACGTTGCGGTTGAGGAGGTAGCCCTGAAGCCACGCGAGCGCTTCCGCGGCAAATGGCTGCGCTGGTCGTCCAAAGTGGGCGCATTCGGGGGCATCGATGCCAGCCATGCGGATGGGGATCTGTCCAGCAAGTCTTTTCGTTAGCATGAAACAGGAAACTCATGGTCCATCCAAGGTGACGACCGCCGGCCCATACCGTCCTGTTTCTCAACTCTTTCCGCGTCTCTGGGACCTTTCTCAACCAACCCCAGCCCACTGCTCGCCCGCCGGGAGTATGGAACAGGTGGAAGTTGTCCCCATCGCCAACGCTGGTGACACGGCCAAAGATGCTTCTGTTGCGGAAGAAGTTGGGACGAACGTAGGCTGCCCCAGGGATCCGGCGAAGGTAATTCGCGTATAATTGCAAGGCGGCGAGTCCTGCCAGCGAGAAGAGCACCGTTGGCGCCCACTCCTTCGCCGCAGCGAATGGATCAGGGTCACGGCTGCTCATAGAATCTGCCCATGACACCGGACGGCGCTTGGCTGGCTCTTGAATCCTTTTCTCGTTTTCTTTGCCGGGTTTCTGCGATTCGAACGGCCATACCATTGTCGTAGCGACCCGAGGGCCGTTGTGTATGGTCCTGCAGCAACAAAGTCGGCCTCTATCGGACGACAATGAGGTTCGGCAACCCACCCTGATTGGCTGCCTCAGGCGAGGAGCGGTGGAGAAAACCTACTTCCCCACTATCCGTTATTCACTGGAACAAGCTACGATGCTCCTTGGGTTGGGCCGGAAAGCAGTTGGCAATTTCATAACGTCTTTTGTGAATTGTAATTTGTCAATTCATAATGATTTATAGTATCATTCGCTGCTCATCCATCATCTACTCCTGTTTGGTTGCCGTATCTCATGCCCGCGGGCCAAGATCAGCCATTGCATCTATTGGGCATCCATCTCGTTATGTGCCAATGTTTAGTTGCCCTGCACCTTGAAGGACCTGCCGCTGGCAGTCTTTCTTTCCTTCTCCTCGTTCTCGGGCCTAGCACGACGCAACACTGCAGGCTGTTAGATCTGCTGCTACAAAATAGGCTCGACAAGGGAGACTCACCCTGGAGAAAGTCGGCAGTTCGCTTTCGCATACGAGAGTGGATATAGGCTTTCGAAGCCTTGATGTGGTAGTGGAAGTAATCACGGAAAGTCTGAATATGGGAGATGACGTCGGTCATCCGTTGCGGAGTGAGATGTCGAGGGAAGAGGACTGTGGCATAATTAGCTGAGGTCCTCCAAGACAATGCTTTCACAATGGACACACCAAAGGTGACGTAGCCAATGTCTCCAGATCCAGTGTCTTTAACTCCTGGAACACCTTGAAGCTCCAGAGGGGGATCGTTCCTGAACAGCACCTGAGGCGCGTTCTGAATGGCTCTCCGTCGTGCGTCGACGAATTCTTGTATAAAGACCTTGCCAAACACGCGGTCGGTCTCCTCACGGAAGACGGTGCTAAAGATGACGGTAACTCGGTCGTGGCTGGCCTTGACGTAGATGGCCTCCTCTTCGCGATAATGGATCGCCTTAACCTCACCACCCTCGCGCACACCCTGAGGAGCCTCCTCGGATGTGAACTTGGACGCCTCCTCCTTCAGAGCGTAGTACTCCTCATAAGCTTGCTCGAAAGGCGCAGCCATGGCGTTTCGCTTCAGGAGAGCGAACTTCAGGGCCAGCGCATCACGCTCCTCTGGAATCCGATTAGCATTTCGCGTCGTACCTTCCTAGGCGGAAATTGGAGGCTCTACCCTTGGTCTCGGGGAGATTCTCCAAGTCCACCAAGACAGAGAAGTCAAAGCCCGGCTCGACCGGTGCCAGGTAGTCGCCGTACTCGCGCCGCAGGACCTCCTCGGCGCCATACTTGACGAGGTCGGGAAAGCATCGTATTTGGATTGAAAGAAGGATCTGACTCTTGGTCTCGGGAGTCGAGATATGGAACGTAACGCCGTCAAAGTCGCTGACCGTCTGGTCGATGGAAGCAGGAGGGGCACTGACGTACGATTGGGATTAGCTTGTGTTGCGACGGATTTGTGCATGCGCCCTCTTACCCCGAGAATCTTTCAGTCAGCACTGACTGAATCAGCACATTTTGGTAGTCTAGAAGAAGCATTTTGATGACAGGACACTTTGCGCTCCCCTTCGACTCTCCTCGTTCTTGGGAGCTCAAGAGGTGACGCCTGGTAGTGGGGCTTACGTGGTTGAGGTACCGTCAAGCTCCCAGCCGCCCACGTGACAGAATGTTTTCAGTGGAGCAGTCCACTGATTGGAGTGGCCCACTACTAACGCCACACATGTTATCGATAAGAAAATTTCCCACCTCGAATTGTAGGACGGGACAAGAGATCTTGGGATCCTAGATTCTTTTACAGGAGACAACTTTGACAAAGACCAATTCTGGTCGCAACCCGGCAAATATGGTCAAGTCATACTTGTAAGACAGAGAAAACTGGTTTGCGATCCAAGCTGACCAATCTTTGTTTAGAAAATACGAGCATGGGAGATCCTTTGGCGTTGTCGCCTCTGCCACCTCGAACCTGGTATGGACCTCTAGAGATCGAGCAGGGGCCGGTGCGGGACAGGCGATCGTCGCTGCGAACGAAGAAGTCCTTTGCTGGGATATAAAGAAAGGCGAGCTCCTGAGCCGCTGGAGAGACGAGCGATGCACGGTACCCGTTACGGCGATCACGCAGAGCAAATCCGACAAGGACGTCTTCGCCGTGGGGTATGAAGATGGCAGCATTCGACTATGGGATAGCAAGATCTCCTCCGTCATAGTCAACTTCAACGGTCACAAATCCGCAATCACCAAGCTCGCATTCGACAAATCTGGCGTCAGACTCGCCAGCGGCTCCAAAGACACCGACGTTATCATCTGGGACCTTGTTGCGGAGGTTGGCCAGTTCAAGTTGCGAGGGCACAAGGACCAGATAACGGGTCTCCGATTTGTTGAACCGGAACCTCAAGTCCAGGACGAGGACGGCGCACAGGCTATGGTTCTGGATGGCGAGGGCACTTCTGAAGGCTTCTTATTGACCACTGGAAAGGACTCCCTCATTAAACTCTGGGATCTGTCCTCGAGACACTGCATAGAGACGCATATTTCACAAACAAACGGCGAGTGCTGGGCGCTTGGGCTCTCCCCAGACTACAGCGGATGCGTCACGGCCGGAAACGATGGCGAGATAAAGGTCTGGTCTCTGGACGCCGATGGCCTTGCGTTGAGCGCTCGCCAGGTTGACATGCCTGCCGCCGCCAATTTCCTCCAAGATCGCGGGACGCTCCACCGGCAGAGCAAGGACAAGGCTACAGAAGTGGTATTCCACCCTCGAAAGGATTACTTTGCCGTTCATGGCTCAGAAAAAGCACTCGACGTGTGGAGGATACGATCAGAGGCGGAGATCAAGAAGGCGCTGGCCCGCAAGCGCAGGAGGCGGCGCGAAAAGCAAAAGGACGGCAAAGCAGCCGATGAGGAAGCAAACGGAGATGATCAGGCAGTTGATGTTTCAAAGGCCGACATTAGCGACGTCTTTGTTCAATACGTCATTGTGCGGACAGGAGGAAAGGTTCGCTCAGTTGACTGGGCTCTACCCAGCGGCCAGAAAGACCTACATCTCGTAGTAGGGACTACAAATAACCTCTTGGAGTACTACAGCCTACCGCAAAAAGAAAAGAGCGAGGGGTCGAAAAAGGAGGACGTCCCCGACTACACAAGGGCACTGTCCGTCGAGCTGGCTGGCCATCGAACAGATATCCGAGCCTTGTCTCTCAGCTCAGACGACAAGATGCTGGCGTCGGCCTCCAACGGCAGCCTGAAGATCTGGAACATCAAGACCCAGAACTGCATCCGAACATTCGAATGTGGCTATGCGCTCTGCTGTTCTTTCCTCCCAGGCGACAAGGTCGTCGTGGTCGGGACAAAGAGCGGCGAGCTGCAGCTTTTTGACGTGGCCTCTGCGGCGCTGCTTGACAGTGTCGATGCTCACGAGGGCGCCATCTGGTCCCTCAACGTTCACCCGGACGGCCAATCCGTCGTTTCGGGAAGCGCCGACAAGACGGCCAAGTTCTGGGACTTCAAGATCGTCCAGGAGGAGGTGCTCGGCACAAGGAGGACGACACCAAAGCTGAAGCTGCAGCAGTCGAGGACGCTCAAGGTTTCCGACGACATCCTGAGCCTCAAGTTCTCGCCCGACGCGAGACTCCTGGCGGTTGCGCTCCTGGACAACACCGTCAAGGTCTTCTTCGTCGACTCCCTCAAGCTATACCTGAACCTCTACGGCCACAAGCTGCCGGTGCTGAGCATGGACATCTCGTACGACAGCAAGCTGATTGTCACGAGCTCGGCCGACAAGAACATCAGGATATGGGGACTCGACTTTGGAGATTGCCACAAGGCGCTCTTCGGGCACCAAGACAGCATCCTCCAGATCGCCTTTGTGCCGCACAACTCGGACGGCAACGGCCACCACTTCTTCAGCAGCAGCAAGGACCGCACGATCCGGTACTGGGACGGCGACAAGTTTGAGCAGATCCAGCGGCTGGACGGCCACCACGGCGAGGTGTGGGCCATCGCCGTGGCCCACAGCGGCAACCTGCTTGTCAGCGCCGGGCACGACAAGAGTATCCGGGTCTGGGACGAGACGGATGAGCAGATCTTCCTCGAGGAGGAGCGCGAGAGGGAGATCGAGGAGCTGTACGAGAGCACGCTCACTACGTCGCTGGAGCGCGACCCCGATGCCCAGGACGAGGGCAACGAGGTGGCTGCGGCGAGCAAGCAGACGACCGAGACGCTCATGGCGGGCGAGCGGATAGCCGAGGCGCTCGAGATGGGCATGGCCGACCTCAACCTGCTCAGGGAGTACGAGGATGCTAAGCTCAGCAACCCGCACGCCATGCCCCCGCAGCGGAACCCCGTCTTCCTCGCCCTGGGCAACATGACGGCCGAGGCCTACGTGCTCTCGGTGCTCCAGCGCATCAAGGCGTCGGCGCTGCACGACGCCCTCCTCGTCCTCCCCTTCGCGTCGGTCCCCATCCTCTTCACCTTCCTCAACATGTTCGCCGTGCGGTCCATGAACATGCCGCTGACGTGCCGCATCCTCTTCTTCATGCTCAAGACGCACCACAAGCAGATCGTGGCCAGCCGCACCATGAAGGCCATGCTCGACGGCATCCGGGTCAACCTCCGCGCCGCGCTCAAGCGCCAGAAGGACGAGATGGGCGTCAACATTGCCGCACTCAAGGTGGTGGGCATGCAGATTCGCGACAAGAGCATCAAGGACTATGTCGACGAGAACTGGGAGGAGGAGAATGAGGAGAAGACGGCCAAGAAGAGGGCATTTGTTCACGTTGCTTAATATAGACAGATCTGGGCGAGACGACATGAAAGAGACATATTTTACTTACCTTGATACTCGGATACGCTATGAAAAGCCAGGGGCAACTTGTCCCTAGATCTACTGATAATTGGATACGCTATGAAAAGTCAGGGGCAACTTGTCCCTGGATCTACAAATGATCACTTGATCAATAGATCTGCTGAGATCACTAGATCTACAGTAGATGATCGAACATGGCCCAGAGAGGCTCAGGAACTCAAATTGGCCTTACTGATGAGCACTCGCTCGTCAGACATGGCCTAGAGAGGCAGGTTCATGAATTCGAACTGCCTCTGCTGATGAGCACTCGGCTCGTCAGACATGCCAGGCGGCAAGTCCTTCAGGGGCTGGCCCCACTTCCAACTGAGACCAGCGGCGTCAGGATTCCGGCCAACCAATGCGGAGGCGAAGCTCTCGTTACAGTATGGGCAGGCGTTCTTGCGGGCCCTGGTCACGCCCTTGAAGCAGCGGGTGTGAATGTACTGAGAGCAGCACGGCATGCGGACGCAGCGCAGGTGCTCCGGGACCTGGAAATTCTCCGTGTCAAAGTCCTCGGCGCAGATGACGCAGGTCTGGGGCACCGGGGCGCCGTTGCCGCCGTTGCCGCCGCCGTCGTTGTCGTCGGCCGAGAGAGCCCACAGCTCTGCGCCTGCGACCTCGTGGCCGCGGATGAAGCCATTCGCAAGCCCGTGCCTGATCAAGACGTTCCTGAAAGCGATCCCGCGGTTGTGCTCGAGGATCGTGGCGAGCTTGTCCCGGCGGATCCTGGCACGGTGAGTCTCACCCTCGAACTGGTGGGGGTTGAGGAGTTGGTCGTGGAGGATATGTATCAGTTCCCGCGTGACAGCATCGTCGGCGCGGCGTTGACAGATGAGACCCCGCCAGTGCGGAGGAGCCTCGTTCAGGTCCAGATCAGGACACAGGACCGTGAGGATGTGGTTGCGCATGAGCTTCTCGAGGAACCTGTCGGTGACGCCGCGATCGCTGGCAGGATAGTAGATGAGCTCCGAGGCGAGGAACTCTCTTCCGTTCAGCACCTCCCGCCAGGCCTGAGCGCCAGCAGGAGGAGGAGAAGAACCTCCCCCGTCCACGACCGGGCCAAGCCTGACCAGGCCGGACATCTGATCGGCGATCTGCGACGCGAGGCGCCGGTACCGATGGTCAAGGTCCGGGGGATAGTTCAGCCAGTCCTGGTCCGGGACGCTGGCGAACCCGTTGGCGTGAAAGTCCCGCAGGACCGGGTTGTCATTTCTCCCGTCCTCAGCGACAAAGGAGAACCACTCGTGGGGGAACTTGATCCTCAGGACCTGGCCCTCGCGGATGCGGAGCGCCCGAGAGAGGTTATGGGCCCCAGGGTTGCGGCTGCATCCGCACTCGTTCTGCTCGCACTCCTGGTTTCCGTGCAGCCTCGAGGGGTGGTCGCGGTAGAGGTGCCGTCTATCCTCGGTGCAGTACTGGCCGAGCATGTGAAGCCTCCAGGACTTTTCGTCCAGGGGCTGGCCGCCCAGGTCGTGCAGCAGATACGAGCGCAGCATGGCGGCCACCTCCGAGTAGTAGTCTGCGATGATTGCGTTCTCGACGGCCGGCGGCACGCCGTTGGGGTCGCCCAGGCTGCCGGTCAGTACGGGTCTCTGGGAGAGGACGCACCGGTCGTCGTTGGTGCACACGGGGCACGGGATCGTGTACACCTCGGTGCGCAGCTCCTGCAGGTAGGCCCTGCAGTGGGGCGCCCGGATCAGGGTGCATCGGATCCAGGACTCGACCTTGTGCCGCACGTACGAGTACCCAGGGAGGTTGGGCAGGCCGACCTGGTCCGCCTCGGCTGGAGATACGACCTCTTCGTGTGTCCAGCTGGCGGCTGGGTTCGCAGGGTTGTGCTGAGGTGCGCAGGGCGGTTGTGCTAGGCCGCCGGCCGAAGAGGTTGGCACCGGGCAGTAGAACCACCGGTTTACTTGGATACACATGCTGGGTGAGGCGTGATGTCGTGGTGTTGGTGTTGTTGTTGGTGTTGCTTCTCTTGAGATCTCTCCAGTCGACAGATGGTCCGCTGTTCGGTCAGTAGGAAAGAATAATGAAGAACTATGTGTTGTCTAGATATGCTGAGAAAGGGCCAAGTCTGCTTTATATACTTGGAGGAACAGAAATAGCAAGATGTGTTCCAACCAACAGGTTCCCCTTGTTCGGGAACAAGAACTGCGCATTGTGACGATGAGCTGGCTTTGTCCTGAACCATGGACGTGAGCACTTTCATCCTGCATCTTGAAATAACACAGTCGCGTAGCTTTGATACCAGAAGCTACATGAACAAAAGAGCCTGGGGGGAGAACAATAGAGCCAGGAGTCAGACGGGGCGCAGATCCTGTAGGCCGCTGCGAACTTGAGAGGCGGGCTAGAGAGGCTTGATAAGGCCAAAAACACGCAAGGCCACGACTATATTCCAGACAATTATTGGCCATGTGTAAATGTACTCCTGTTGAGTATGGTCCAATACCTTGAACCATTGCAGTCTGAGATGGCCGGGTTTCAGAATTGATTTCCGGCCAAAGAGTCCGCTCGCGGCGCCGACGCCGACCTCCGAGGCTTTTCCATCGGCAGGTCGTTCCGAAGTCGCGCCTGCTACCCGCAATCTCGAAAGGCATATTAGCAGGAGCAACCAAAGGCCCGCGATCTTTTCTTTCCCGTTAACATCCCTTCGATTCATTCAATTCCCCAATTTGCTCGGAATGTTTGCGCTCAGACGCACAATGGCCAACTTGGCACCCCAGGCAGCGTCGAGCCTCAAGCAGGCCGGCAAGGTCGTGTGCATCGGCCGCAACTTTGCGTAAACTCCTCACTGCTGCTCCCTCTCAAAGACTGTCCAACTGACAATGAATTGAAATTCAATTTCATAGTGAGCACATCACTGAGCTCAACAACACAAAGCCCAAGCAGCCCTTCTTCTTCCTCAAACCTACCTCCTCCATCGTGCTCCCCGGCGAGGGTCCCGTCCTCCGGCCGGCCGGCGTCGACATGCACTACGAGGTCGAGCTCGCCCTGATCATAGGCAAGGTAGTCCGGGACCTCCAGGCCTCGGACGCGCAGGGCGCTCTGGATGCCATCAAGGGTGCGTGCTGAGGCTTACTGCCGAGAGAGAGAGATTCACCGAGCTAAAACATCAAGGATAGCCTATGCCGTGGCGATCGACATGACGGCCCGCAACGCCCAGAACGAGGCCAAGAAGAAGGGTCTCCCTTGGGACATCGCAAAGGGCTTCGACACGTTCCTGCCCATGAGCAACATCATCCCAAAGGCCTCCATCGGGGACCCCCACGACGTCGAGCTCTTCCTCAGCCTCAACGGCGAGGTCAGGCAGCAGGGCTCGACCAACCTGATGATCTACCAGATCCCTCGCATCCTGAGCGACATCTCAAAGGTCATGACCCTGCAGCCGGGCGACATCGTGCTCACGGGCACCCCTGCCGGCGTCGGCCCGGCCGTGCCCGGCGACGTCATCCGCGCTGGTCTGAGGGTTGGCGGGAGGGAGCTGGAGGAGGGCAGCATTGAGATTCCCGTCGAGGCGTCGCCGAGCTCCTACTCGTTTGCCGAGACCTAGGGGGTATGATAGATATATGTATAGAAGTGTGACACCAAAAAATGTAGAATCTCAATGGAGAGGCATTCTTTCTGCAATCAAACTACCTACAACAACATCCGTCTAAATCACTCCAGGTTGGGATCCTTGATGCTCCCCGGCTTGGGCGCCCAGTCGGCCAGAGTGCCGCACCCCCCGCAGGTCCTCTTCTCGTCGTCAGCCCTAAAGTCCTGGACGGCGGCCTTGATCTGGGTGCCCAGGTCGGTGCAGTGGAAGGCGGCCTCGTGGACGACGCCGCCGCAGGCCCCGCAGTACCAGCGCATGCGGTCGAGCGAGCCCTCGGGCCGGCGCTGCTCGAGGACCACGCCGACCGTGTCCGCGAAGCGCACGGGGTTGTGCGGGGTGTTGCCGGGGAGGAGGAACATGTCGCCCTCGCGGATGACGATGTCGCGGAACTGGCCGTCGTCGACCACCTTGAGGGTCATGGCGCCCTTGTACTGGTAGAACCACTCGGGGGTCTGGTTGATGTGGTAGTCTGTCCGGGCGTTGGGGCCGCCGACGATCTGTCGGAGTCAGCCTGGTGTTCAGCCCTTTTTCCAAGAGAGAAAGAGGGGGCTTGTTGGAACAGTTCTCACCATGACGCTAAAGTCTTCATTATAGACGCAGTAGTTGTTGATGGGCGGTTGCAAAAGGTGGGAATTCTCCTCGAGCCTAAAGTCAGGACATGGGTCAGTAATCAATCGTCTACAGTCAAGGGTGACTCACCACTTGGGCAAGTTGATGGGTGGTGCGAGCATATTCAACCGGTTGACCTTGAATTGATGATGGCTGTATCCGTAGATAGTTGAGTCTGAAAAGAGTTGGCGAGCTGATGAGGGGCGTCTGTCTGTCGTCAATCAATGATACGGATGTCACGGGTACGGATATGGAAGTTCGACATCAATCGCCGAACTGACGCATCTAATTGGAGCAACTAGCTAATCATGATGCCTTGAGCTTATAAACCACAGAGATCCAGATCTCCGGTTAATTGTGTTTGATAACCCAAGTCCCGTCTTCTCTTTTTATCAATCAGACACGGCAGTCTTGGCTCCCCCACATGGGTACCTGGTAGGTAATACCTGGCGGCTGTCGCGCTATTCTACATGCGGCACCTCCACAACGACACCACCAACTCGAGCATCACGAGCACCTCTTACACAACCTTGCGCACGTTTGAGCTCGTTTTCGAACCCTCCATCGGTCTATTTAGCAGCGGCTCTCTCCTCCATCCTTGATTTCATATTGATCTTTGCCCTCTTCCATCTCTTCCATAGCGTCACGTCACCGATTGTCTCGAACCACCATCGATAACTCGACAACAATGGATCACTCGCACATGGACCACAGCGGCATGGACCACGGCGACGGAGGAATGCACGACATGTGCAGCATGAACGTAGGTCGTCAAAATGTCTCTCCGTGCCTGTTGACTGACCCTCCGGCAGATGCTCTTCACCTGGGACACAACCAACCTCTGCATCGTCTTCCGGCAATGGCACGTCCGCTCGACAACGTCCCTCGTCTTCTCCCTCCTCGCCGTCATCCTCCTCGCCGTCGGATACGAGGCCCTCCGCTCCCTGTCCCGCCGCTACGAAGAGGCCCTCGACAAACGCGTCCGCGCCGCACCCAGTAAGCGCCCCCCCTCCCCCCATCTTGCATACCACGACAATTTCCCTCCCACACTACATCATCCCCTTTCCTGTCAGTGGGCTGGGGAAGAATCACACAATTGGGAAGAGTGCCGATGCTAAGGCTTCCTGTGAGGTCATGTTCCTGTTACTGAGTCGACTCCCATCCTTTCAGGGCAGAGCCAGGGCCAGGCCGATCAGCGCGCCCACCTCATCAAGGCCGTGCTGTATGCCCTGCAGAACTTTTACGCCTTTATGCTCATGTAAGTTTGCCTTCCTGGCTGGCGGACGAGAACCCGAGAGTACCCCCCTTGCTGAAAACGGGCCAACAGGCTCATCTTCATGACGTACAATGGCTGGGTCATGGTCTCTGTGTCTCTGGGTGCGTTTGTCGGGTACCTTGCCTTTGGACAAAAGACGTCGGCCACCAAGGATAACGCGTGCCATTAAGGAGAGTCGCTGTGAGAATATGCCTTTGGACCGTGTCTGGGTTCCCGAAACAGTTGGAACTCGACAGATCGCCAAGGGCCTACCATATAACGAAGTTAAAATAGGAGCATTTGCAGACATGTTTCAAGAAATTTTTGGTCCACGCAATCACCATTGTCTAGTTCCTTTGCCCATCTACATTTTGGCTGCCTCATTGTTCTCCGGGAGCTTTTCGCCCAGATCCCCAATCTCATCGGCCGTCGCAATGATGGCCTCGTCGCCGTAGCTCTCGTTGTGCTCCATCTCCGGCTCCTCGGCGTACGCGATTCTCGCCGCATCCACCAGCATCCGCGCCGTCATGCCCCACACCTTGAACCTCGTCTCAGCCTCCACCTCGTCCTCCAGCTTGTCGGCAAGGTTGTCGTTGCCGTTGCCGTTGTCGTTGCCGTTGTCGTTGCCGCTGCTGCTCTGACGCGGTCTCGACACGGTCTGGTTGTTGACGGGGACGTAAAAGTTGTGCACGCGCCACGGGTGGTCCTTCCACGTCAGCCAGCTCCCGTCGTACCAGTACCCGTCCTCGGGGAGGTGCTCGCCCGGCGCCGGGGCGAGGTCCGTCTTCCTGAGGAAGTTGTAAAAGGGCGCTGTGAAGACGGCGGCGACCTCTCGGGCGTCCAGCCTGGGGATCATGGTCTCCTCCACCGTGGGGGGCACCTCCCCCTCCTGGCTGTCGGCGTGGAGGAACGCGACGCACGGCCGGACCACGAGGTGGGTTCGGGCGAGGGACGGAGGGAGGCAGCAGAGGTGCTCGATGCGGAACGGCCTGGGGAGTTTGCCATTGTCCATCGGGAGCCCAATCTCCTCCCATGCTTCTCGGCGGGCAATCTGGACTGCACACGATCTTAGTAACGATATCCGGGTCAACATAAACAAGGAGTCTTACATGGTGTCTCGTCAACATCATCCGCTTTGCCGCCGGGAAACGCCGCGTGGCCGGAGAAGCTCCTCAGACTGGCGGCCCGCATGGTGATGACGACGCGGAGGTCACCCCGGCGGTCGGCGTACAGGAGGATGAGGACGGCCGCGCGCTTCCGCGCCGGGAGACGGTCCCACAGAGGGAATGCCGGGGGTTTGTACGATCGGAGGCGAGCGATGGCTGCCTTTGTAAAGGGTGAATCATTCATAGTACAAGATTCGGTCTTTTAGACGACTTACCGATGAAATGGCGTTCAGAGGCGACATTGTCAGAGCATCATAGTACAGAGACTCCTCCCCGTGGTTGATCAGCTCCTTCTCCTCCTCTGCAGCCTCTGCAGCGTCACGGATGCCCTTCTGGAGAGCCTCGACGACGTCGACGTCGGCGTCGCTGACAAGCGTCTTCTCCGGGTCCCTTGATGATGATGATGATGATGATGGGTTACCGCCGGGGATGTCGTCGTTGGCAGCACCCGTGTCGCGGATCATGGTGAGGTTGAAGGATGCAAAAAAAAGAAAGAGAGCTCCCCCTACTCACAAGAGCAGCTGCAGGGAGGAATACTAGACTTATTTCCCCCTGGTCAACTTTCTTCTTCTTCTTCCCTCTTCCGGCCGTGTCTCTCAACGTTTTATGAGATGTAGGAATTGGATGGAGGGGTCGGGGGTCGAGGGAGCCGCTCCGGCCCCGGCTTCTGAACAGGTTCTGCGGGGGCGGGGCTCGGTACAAGGAACCTAGGCAGGCAGTCGGCGTGGGACTGAATCGGCGATTGGAAGTTCGATCCATGGACGCTGTATCGTCACTGGCTAAGTCCGGGCTTCCTTTAAATACTCACATATAAACACTACATACAAGGCAGGATCACATGCTCGCCTCGTCATAAAGTCAACGCTTCAAATATACCTAGATACGAGAGCTGTGCACTAGGCTACAGATAAATCTTTTGAGGGGGAATCTTGCCAAAATGCCACTCGCGCCGCGCTGGAAAATGCAAGACAAGGACTAGATATCGGCCGGGACCTTGGTGGTGATCCATCCCCTCAACGCCCAACCTCCTCCTCAGGAATCATCCTGATGCGACTCCTCAGCTGGTTTCTCCTCCTCTCATCCCTCGCCGCCTGGATCATCCTCGCCCCGTCCCGTGCGCTCGAGAACAGATCTTTGACCTGGACACCCGTCTTCTCAAAGAGGCCTGGCTGTTCTGGCCGCTCCGGGTTTCGCGGCAGGGCACGCTGCACCGCGGCCATCTCCGTCGAGGTGCGCTCCTCGCTCCGGCGAGCAAAGAACTCCTTGATCACCTCTCTCACGCTGCCGTCGTCCCCGTCGAGATCCTCCTCGTCGTCCGTCTCGAAAACGCTGCGAGGCGGAGAGATCACGCTCGCAGCATCCGAGGGCGGTGGAATCGAGGGCGAGTAAGGCCCCTTGGTGGGATAGCTGGTTGGGGCAAGCGATGTCCGGCTGGAGCTCACTGACAACGGGGCATCCTTCTTTCGGGAAAACAGCGACCTCGCAGAGACGCTGAGGCGGCTGGTGAGTGAGGACTGGGAGCGCGACACCATGGAGCCAGTATCGTAGATGGACTGCCGCTTGTCGAAATTGGCCAGTCTGGTCGCAATTCGGTGATATTCGTCGGCTGTCTCGGCATCACTAAAGTAGTTGTACGACGTGGTGGCTTGCCAGGATACCTCCTCGTCAAAGTGGTCACTCAGATCTGGGACAGGCTCCAGCGTCCCCGTCGCGGCGCTAAAGCGTCTGGTCTTGGCCACCCGTAACGAAGCAGAACGCTGGAGGGCGTCGGGCGACCTCGGCACTGAAGAGCTGCGGACGCTAGTCATGCTATCGCAGTCAGGCTCCAGCGGAGGCATGCTGCTGTCAGATGATCTCGGCTGGTAGTCTCCGTGCTCCGCTGGTTCTTCATCGAATATCGGTTCATCCGATGATAGGCTGTAGCCACTGGACGAATCGTCTTGAATGGTGGTGGGTGAGATGTCAGGGGAAAAGTTTCTCTGAAGAGGAGGCGCAGTCCAGTCGACCGTGGCGCCGACGACATGACCCGTCAGTTGTTGGATTTTCTGAGAGGACCGTCGTTCATGCAGGACGCTCGCGCCGGACACGCTCAGGCGCGAGGCTCGTCGATTCGATAGAGCCAAAGGGATAGCTACAGGAGGTCGTTGAGGAGGTTGATCCGGGTTGTTTCCAGGACCTGTTGTCTTGGGGAAGGCGCTGAACCGTCGGGCCGGAGGTGGTTTGGCCCGCGACGGGCTCCTTTGCGGGATCGGAGGCGGCGGCAGCGGCCGGTTGTGGTAGAGGCACGCATTTTCAGGGGGCAGCGTGAGTTCTATGCTGTTGAAGGAGCGCGCGTAGCCTTGCATCGCAGCGGGAAATTTGGCGTTTCGTCAAACTAGTATCCGTCGTCGTCGTTGTCGTTGCGTGAGGAAGCCAGGTCGTGGTGTCTGAGAAGCGGGGGGGTGTCGAGCCTTGCATATAGGATATAGCAGAATGGCAGCCTCGATTTTGCGCCACCCAGTGCCTCGCAAGAGGACAATAGCTCGGGCGGTTGATTGAGGCCCACGCAAGGGCGCGATCTCCTTTATCCCTGCGATGAACAAAGCTCTCAGTCGGCTCCGCCACAATAAACTATGCTTTCATTGACGACCCGAGAAGTCAGTCTTGTCGGTGTTATTGAGCGTGATGGTTGCCGTCGAGAGTCGCGAAAGACGCAGGTTAGTTGGGAATCATCGACGAGAGCGTAGAGCAGAGAAGAGCGGAAATCCTCGGGCCGCACAGTCTTGACTCACAAATGTCTTTATGAGTTTGCCCAAAGATTGTGAGTTTGGCCCATGACTGCCTGCCGGGGCCTACCAAGCCAACGAAAACTCCATATTCCTTCTTCTGACCCGGAGTCACCTGCAACCCGAGCGGGTTGTGGCGGGAGGCTTGAGTCTAGGCTCGGCGAGACGAGCGGAACATTTGACCAAGACAATGAGCAACATTCCAGTCATGGGTCCGCCATGGAGGCTGAGCGCGTATGGATGGCACCCCGCAGACGTCCACCAAAAGATCCCGTCCCAAAGTGCCCCTGGGCTCTTGCAACAATAATTGATGTAAGTGAAGGCAAGATTTGTGAGAGGAAACGCAGGATTGAGCCATGGCAGATTCTTGTGCTCATGATTCAAACACGCCGTGAAGTCATCGTTGTTCGTAAACCCTGCGGCCACTGACGACAATCTGCCCATGACCGCGCGAGGGTTGCCAGGAGGCCGACGACGCCATCTCGTACATTCTGGCCATTGGCGCTGCTAGTGTCTGCCGCAATCGTTCGGAGTCTTCCCAAAAGCATCTGCACCGGTTGTAGAGTTCCACGCCGCCCGGCGCGCGTGGACATGGTCCAAGTTTGACGTTGACCGACAAGTCTGCCGGGAAGGGCAAAGCTCCCAAAAAGACGGGACGACCAATCCGCAGCACAACACCGAGATCTTCAGGTCAAGACAACAATCCGGGAAACTTTCCCAGAGACCCGGAATGCCCTCGTGGCAGCTCAAGCCCCTGCCGCGCGAGCCTTGGCCATTCCGAGCCCTGCCCAGGAATGCTGCAAGTGGAGGAGAGAGGGATGGAAAAACAGAATGTTCGTTCAGCCCAGGCCAAGCCTTGGCCCAGAAAACCAAAGTGGGCTTCTTCTCATTACATGTCCCAAGTCTATACACATTGCACCAGACGCCGCGATATATCGCCGTTTCGTCGCTAAAGCTCCTGGACCGAGCCAGATGATGACGCCATCAGTCCTCTTCGTCGTCTTTGCCCTGATAGTTCCCGAGCAAGATGTCGTCAATCCCAAGGCCAGTAGAGGAATTCCTGACCCACTCCGTCTCGACTCGGAAAAAGATCCACACCCATCGTCGGAACACCTCGAGAAGCTCGATGAGGAAAATGCCACCTTCCAAGTCACTGAACTTGTCCAGGCGGCTGCTGAGTTTCATCGACCATGTACACCTCAGCAGCAGGTCCATGCCGATCACAAAGTAGTAGACGTTGGCTGCCCTGAAGATCAACTTGTCACGCAGCCCAAATGCATGATGTGGCGATTCGCGCTCTCGCTTTGACGAGAACAGAGTCATGTCCCAATCTTTGGCCACGTCCCAGTAGAAGGAGTAGAGGGAGTTGACTACCACGGCAACGAGCCATGCCCTGTTGAGGGTCGCCTTGGTATCAGGATCCTCCACCGCTCTTTGCCAAGCACTGGTAATCAGCACTGGGAATGCCGTCGAATACTTGAGCGCGTTGGCCAGATGCTGACCTCCCCACCCGGTCGACTCCTTGTACGGTGCCCGACGGACACGATAGTATTCAGTCATGCACTGTCGGAATCGGATCAAACTCGGGACTGCCATGATGAGAGGCACAATAATTGTTCCTCCGCAGTTCCGATCAGGCCTCTCTGTTGACGAGCCCTTCGACCCAAAGAACATGCACATGGTGACGAACAAGTCTCCGAAGACCTTGGCGTACGAGGTCAGGACATCGGCCAGCAGGATGTCGCCAAATTTGCCGTCACCAGCCTGGGCCAGACCTCCGATGCTGACACGTCGCATAGTAGCCCAGAATCTCCTTCTTCCACCGCCGGGGAGGTTTCTGAACGGAACGACGAACATGACGAGCAAGGCGAAGAGGTACGTCAAGGGCATCCAGCCAAAGGCAACAACGCGCTCTGGGACACCCCATGTACACAGCCAGAACAGCGTTATTGAGAGGGCGAACAGGGTCGACAGGGCCATGGCCAGGCGGTACGTCGAGCCATGGTGCGGAATATGCTGCGGCGACGATCGGCTCGGGTATTGGATGAGTTGCGGCACGTTGATGTTAAAGAGGTATAGGCAGTGCAGATTCAACCCCCAACCCCAGACAGCTGCGATAGGTTAGCACTGGTGACTGCGATCGAGAAAAACTAGTCAAGAACTGACCCAAGGTTGTGATGAAGCCGACTCGGTATGGCAGAGGGAATGCGAGGCTGAAGGAGTCGAGCTCCGGATCAACAGCTGGATCGCCATCCATTGGAGCGAAACGCCATCGGGCGAAGAGACGAGAGAAAAATCCAAAGCGAGAAGCACTCAAAAGGAGCGCCGGAGAAGGAAATTTTAATTCAAAAGAATGACTAAATGACCAAGTTCATGAGGGTGTTATTAGTTGCGACAATCCAGGCTGTCCTTTTGAGGTGAGATTGCCCAGGTTTACGACGGCGGGTCCGGGGCATCTTTTTTTTCAGGGGTACCTGTAACCTACGTAGGTACGGCAGGGAAGGGAGGGAGCTGGCAGGCATCAGCAAGATCTTATTATCTTATCGGATAGCACAGCCACATCCAGCACGTGCCACAACCCCACGTCTTGGGGTCAAGTCACTAACACGATCATCTCAAGTCTGAAGTAGCACCAACGCGAACGTGGTGCTTGACCTTCCCAAACAGATATGCAAGGAAGCCAACCAAGACGAGGTGGAGACATCCGGGCAGACTGGAGGCTTGATTGTGCATCTGCGTCGTGGCCCGTCCGGTTAAGAAAGCTGGGTGCTGATCTACGGCGCTAAACTGCGAGTTGCGAGTTGCAGCTGTGCTCCCCCCTGTTGTCACGCCCGTCACGCCGTTGAAACAAGTCCGCATGCCGGCCTCGACGTATCCGTAAGTTGCTGCTGCAAGCAAGTGCAAACACGGCGACTCGCCCACGAGACCCTAGAGAGCCCTAGCCCTGCAACGACAGGCATCTCACCGCAGATCTACTAATGGTCAACTCTGTGCTGATGGCCATTAGCTAGCCCGGATTCTTGGAACAGCAAGGGAGCAATGGACGGGAAGCACATCCCCTTGCCCCGGCAGACCGGGGGTGGTACCCACCGAGGTTAGCGGGAGACGTTGTCCCTCTTCTTTTCTCTTTTTCTTCCTTTTCCTTTCCCCCCTGTCAGTTGTGTCTGTCTGCCTGGAGTTGCAGAGGGCAGAGTGCAGTTGTGTGAACTGACTCAAGAACACTCCCCCGCCTCTGAACATCATCATGGACCGTGCTGCTCTCTGTGCCAAGATGAAAATGCACAAGACGGGGGCCCCAAGCATGGGAGGGATGCCCACATCTCCGCTGTTGATGCAAAACACATCCCACCCGGGGCTGGTCTGAGCCGTGCTGAACTCGAAGCTGCACAGGCTGCTCGACCTGAAATGCCCTCACAAGGCTGAGGGAGACGGGACGTGGCACTGGGCCATTGGGGGTACATGACGATGGGCCCTATGAGCCCGACGCCACTGTCACCTCCCAGCGGTATGACACAATGGCTTGCAAGTATCTGGCTCCGGCTCTGCTGGGACCGTTGGGAAGGAGAGACTGCTAGTTAGACCCAGCTTTTTCTAATGTTTGTGTGTGTGTGTGTTTGTGTGCTTTCTAATGCCTGCCCGAGGGGGCCCAACTGAATCCTACCAGGGGCGAGAAGTGACTCCGAGTACCGACCCCCCGGTGGGTGCAAGCAAGCAAGCAAGCATGCTTGAGTCTGAAAATTCGGCGGCACAATCGGCAAGCCCGACCCCATCACCGACAGGCTGATGTTTCGGGGGGGGGGATTCTAGCCCTACGTACGATTCACGATTGCACTCGTTTGTCTGTAGCGTTTGGATTTTCCAGGAACTCCAACAAGACTCTCTACAACACAGAGTCACAGTAGACCCGGAAAAGCCTCTCTCTCTCTCTCTGCTTGGGTGTGTTGTTGTGCCACCCATGAACCCACCACCACCACCACCACCACAACCTCCGGGTCTCACTCCCGAGTTCATCGTCGAGGACCCAGGCAAGCCGATACCCCAGAGGCCCGTACGGAGGCGGGGGCTCGAGACCCAGAGGAGATGGATCAGGAACTGGATGAAGAGGCTCCCTCAGGGAGACGAGGACTGGGACAACAACAGCCCGTCCTCGCCGGACGAGATCCAGACGCTGCGTGGCCGCCTGTCGCTCTCCCACGTCGAGTCCCGCCACGAGATGGACTGGGAGGCGCTCCTCGACGCCTACGCTGCCGCCGCAAAGGACTTTGAGGGCCGAGAACTCCAGCTCCATAGCATGGTCATGGTGGCGGCTTGCCATGTGGCCTTCCACCACGGGCTCTCGAGGGACGAAATGCTGGAGGCCATGGCAAAGTGTATCAGCGGGGGCAGTGACACGCTGAGGTCGAAGCGGTTTGCCCTCCCAAAGTGCATCCAGATCGGCGATGAGCTCGCCAGCGTTCTTGGGGTGCGAGCTTATGAACTTCCATTAAGAGGTAGACTATCTCTCTCTCTCTCTCTCTCTCTCTCTCCTTCAGTGGAACTCACCAGGGAGAAGCGACGCAGGCGAGGGGAAGTCGCCGGTAGATGTGATTCTGTGTCCATTTCTCACCGGCCCTTGATCGACGGTCGTGGAACCAGGTGAATGCCCCAAAGGCAAACAGAGAGAGAAGGGTGCCAAGAGCAACTGAAGAAAGAGAGAAGAAAAAAGAGCACATTAGCGTACTGAGGTCTCATTACAGCGACATGTAGTATATGGGTCGGTGGCTTACCAGGCAGGTAGGCGAGGCCAGCGAGGCCTGGCGATAGGTTGTAGAATCCTTTTTTCAGGCACACACAAATCAGACTTTTGCAGCATATTGGCGGGGAATTTATTTCATCGTTTACCTTGGAAAACCCGCGGATACGCCTGGAACATGAGGTAGAAGACGGCATAGACGAGGGTGAGGTAGGCCGAGGTGGACATGAGGATGGGCTCGGTGAAGAGGAGCGTCATGGGGCGGAGAAAGATCTTTCGAACATCAAAGGGCTTCATCTCGAGAGCGGTCTCCTCCCGCTGCTGCTGCTGCTGCTGCTGCTGGCTTGCTGGTGACTTGTGTCGCTTCTCGAGCTGCTTGCGGACTGCCCTGTTGTGCAGGACGGGCTCGTACGTCTCCGGCAGGGTGAGTACGAGGGGCAGGCCGGCGGCCGCCATCATGCCGGCGATCCAGAAGGGCCACCGCCACGAGATGGGGGCGGAGAAGCCGGATATGATGGGGCCCAGCAGGGGGCCCATGGTAGTGACAGTCATGTAGAGGGCGAGGGCGTTGCCGCGGGTGGACGGGTCGTCAAAGATGTCGGCGTAGAGCCCGCCGATGACGGTAGTCGGCGCCGCGGCGTTGATGCCGCAGAGGAGACGGAAGACCAGGAGCGCAGCGTAGTTTGGGGCTCCGGAGCACGCGAGGATGAAGATCAGGTAGCCGAGATAGGTGCCGATCAGGACCGGGCGCCGGCCGATGTACTCGCTCAGGGGCCCGAAGAGGAGGGGGCCCAGCACGTAGCCTACCATGTAGAGCGAGTTGAGGAGGATGAGATGAACGGGGTCGGTTACTTGGAACGTCTCGGCGATGATGTCGAGAGCACCCGATGGCATTGACGATCCCAGATTCCCGTTGAAGGTGCAGGTGAAGCCCGCGATGACGATGTGTAGCTTTCTCGCCTAGTAGATAATTTTGTTAGCACAACTCCTTGTCGTATTCACAAACAGCCGTTGTACTTACCCAAGACAGCTTGGTAGCATCCCAAGCCTCGCCGTCCGACCAGCTCGACTCGTCAGACGAGTCGCCTGAGGCTTCCGGGTCGACAACTGGAACTGCATCATGATCTCTCGTGACATGACTGCTAAAGCGCTGGGGAGTCTCTTCCGAACCCATAACGTCGTGTCAATCAATGATGGATGGGGATACGGTCATGATCTGTCTGCTCGACCAGTTGGCACAGAGCCAAGGCTGGGCCTTTATATGTGCCCCCTTCCTACAAGCCTCCGCCTCCACCTACCCTCTGACTTTTTTCTCTCTTCAAATCTGTCGTTTTGACTCAACAACATGTTGTAAAGCAGTAGCGAACCCCCGAGCTCACCGTGGTGTTGGTACGAGTGATGGGCTCTCATTGGCCAGATTCCGCCGAGACCGTCAACCAGATGGCAGATAATTCCCGAGAATGTGGGTTTTTGTGGTTTTTGTGGTTTTTGCATGACCCCGCAACTTCCGAGTCCGAACCCTCGGGGCCTTCCATTCTCTCTCTCCACTTACATCCACTCGGAGCTGCCCATATATGGTGTAGGGCGACTATTAGACAGGATCGATCCAGAGAGCCTGAATCCCAAAAGTCTTTCTCGGAAGTTCTGCTGCAGTCTCGAACAATCCCCGAGAACAGGGCGTAGGGTGTAGGGCGTGGCCCATGTACAATGTCTGCAGAAAGGCGCACCGCCGCAGACCGGCGTCCAGATCCAACCACCACGACACCCCGGGAACCTCGACCGTCGGCTGTTAGACAAAGAACCAGTATGATTCCGATCCTCCCCCCCTTTGTCCCCTGTTTCCGGTGTCGGTGTCTTCCCCAATCCTGTGCTGGTTTCTGAGCGTTGATCAGTCAACAACACATCTCCGTCTTGTATCTTTTCACAAGTGAACAAGGCCCGGGGTCCGGTGTTGTATCAAGCACAGTTGACGTGCGATTGAGCTGACCAGCATTCTTCAAACGCCAGACGGAAGAGCGTGCGTCGTCTGCCATCAGCGAAAAGTCCGGTGCGATATTCTGGAAACCGGCATCCCCTGCTCCAACTGCCAGTCGCAGGATAGACCAAACTGTCGGATATACGAGAAGAAGAAGACGAGGTCCTCTCTCCCTCGCATCTCGCGTCCCCAACACGTCCACCTTCAGCCTCGCCGCCATGGCCAGCAGTCCATGACGGCACCCGCGACGCCCACCGCGCCCAGCCAGTGGCCCGAGGCTTCGACGGGTGTTTCCACAGACCCTGCTCCCCGACCCAGCTCATCCGCCGAGAACAGAACACGGTTCCACCACCACAATGACTCCCCTTCGACGATCCATGGCTCCGCTGTGGGCAACTGCGAGGACGAGCAAGCAACGCGCGACTTGGCCGAGTTCATCGACCAGGACGAAGTCAGGCTCCGCGAGATCTCGCGGTCCGCGCGCCTCTACTTCATCGGCACCGAGTTCTCCAACCTGAACTACCTAGTCCGTCAACGCACTCGGAGGCCGGATCAGGACATCCTCCATTTTGGAAGCCATCCGCTCTCTCGCAAGGTGCCTTCGGTGCCACAGGAAGCTCTTCAACTGCCACCGAAAGCCCTGGCGGACGAACTCGTCACGGCCTACTTTGTCCACGTCAACCGCGGGTTCCCCATCGTCGACGAGCATGAGTTCATGGAGAGGTACCGCGGCACCGACACCCAGAGGCAGGTCTCTCTGCCCCTGTTGAACGCAATCTTCCTCGTTGGAGCCCACGTGCTGTCTTCCCGCCGGGAGGACGTCAAAGCCATCAAGTCCGACTTCTTCCACCGGGCCAAGTTGCTCGTCGACAGCCGCTTCGAGCAGCATCGCGAGTCGTACCTGCAGGTTGCTCTTCTCCTGACCTGGCAATGCGATAATCTCGAGGACATCGTCTCGAATTCATGGCACTGGGTGGGCATCGCCGCACGAACAGCCCTGGGCATGGGCATGCATCGGGATGCGACTGCGTCCAACCTCAACCCTATGGACAAGCGCCAATGGGTCCGGCTATGGTGGACAGTCTTCCAGTTCGATGTCATGGTCTCGGCGTCGTATGGTCGACCACAAGCCCTGTGGGTGCGAGCGTGTCTGCCATGGGGATGCTTCATATGCTGATTTGTTTCCAAGAAATCTAGACGATTCCGACTTGCCTCTGCCTCAGAAATGCCATTTCGAGGGTATCCCATACGAAAATTCGGCATTCGCCATCGAACATTCCCGGCTTTGTATCATCTTCTCCCGGGCCATGCGGCAGCGAGGAGCGTTGCGAGCCACGCCTGCTGAGCGAGCTGAATCGACAAAGCAGGCTGATGAAGAACTGGCCCAGTTCATAATCCAGCTGCCAGAATCTCTTCGCTTGTCCTTTCCGGAGCCAGATATCTGGCAATGTATCCTTCATCTCTCGTACAACAACTTCCTCCTTCTCCTTCATCGCCCGGCACCCCGCCAGGACTCGAGGCAGTCGTTGCCGGAAACCCCCACTGATTTAAGCATTTGCAGTGATGCTTTGGTGGTGATCAACTCCATCTTCGAATCTCTCCGCGCAAGAAACGCCTTGTGTGACCTGTGGCTCCCCAGCATCCACGTGCTCTTCACGGCCATGCTGCAAGCGGCGAGCGAGCTCAACTCGGCCAGCCCGCTGGTGGCGGCAAAGTCATTGCGCATCTTTGACTCGCTCCTCCTCACCCTGCGCGAGTTCTCCCGTCATTGGCTATATGCCGAAAGTCTGCTACGCCTCTTCGAGGATCGGACCATGTGGAGTAACAGGCAAAGGGGCCACCGTGAAGCAAGTGTTGAAGTGTCTGCTGCTAGAATGCCGCCTCAACGTCTCGATCAAGGCTCCCAAAACTGCGGCTCGGAATTTTCCCTTCGCCCTCATCCTCTAAACCTTCCGAGTGGCATCTCTCATGTCCCGGCAGGAGAGCCTGCATCCGCTGGGTTCCAGCCATCGTCCCTGGTGCCCGGTCTGAACCACCGTGGGCAGCTATCGGCCCAAGGGCTATCCCAGGGTCAAGCCAACCCATCACTGGGGCTGAACTATGACTTTGGGGGCCCCCAAGGAGGTCAGAGCACCGCGGTTGGCTCCAGAGATGATCCTCAGAGCAGTCTCCCATACAATGACAACTTTGTCGACAATAGTCTAGGTATGGCTGAGGGGGGCGAGGCGCTGGATTTGCTACCCATGCCTTCAACGCTCGAGTTTCTCTTGGCAGGTATGGACAATGAGTACGACTTTTGATCTTTATGAGAAGGTTATGGTAGATTGTCATATGCTGCCTTCTTCTCAAACACCTCTAGCGTTGGAGCTCTCGGGGGGGCTATAGGGAGGGATAGACGTCTTATTGACCTGCATCAACACTGGAGTCCAGCTTCAAGCAGAGGGTTTTCCTCTTATCTTCCACTGATAGCTTCGAGCGAGGGAGTATAAGTTTTGCAAAATAGGAGCTGGGACTTGCCGGGCGTTTGCAGCCCTCAGCGGCTCACCAATGAGGTTTTCGAACTCAATATATTGGCCCTGAAACATGTCAGTAACTCTGGACTGGGTCTGATTCATGATTCATGATTCATGGAAGCAAAAATGGTTTCTCTGAAAAGATCCGCCATGCTGTATTCGCACAAGGGTTCTTTAGAGACTTGCCTTTCGCACATCTACAAGCATGCTTGGTAGAACATGAGCCTCGATCGGCTCTGTCGTAATCATTGATTCGATTGCATCGTCCGGGATATCGTGCCCATAGGCGGCAGCGGCAGCCTGGATCTCCTTCATGGCGGGCCGGATCACGTCGTCGACAAGTCCGGGACAGAGCTGCATATCCCCCGTATCCAAATCAGTCAGTGCGCCCACCGGGTTATACACGGCGTTGTAGAGGAGCTTCCGCCAGCGCGAGAAGGCAACGTCGGTGTCGTAGCTACAGGTGCAGCGTCCCCCGGCGGCATAGCGAGCCACAAAGTCCTTTGCTCGCTCTTGGGCGCCGGCTTGGTCGCGGAACGGGCCGACCCGCAGCTCGTCGTGCAGGGTATGCTCGATGCTCCCGCTGACGGGCTCGGACGACCCGCATGTGCTGATGCCAGACAGGATGATGTTGTTGGGGAAAGCCTCGAGGAGTGGTACCTCGATGTTGAGCCCATTCTGAAGTAGCAGGATGGTGGAATGGCCCTCGGTGACGGCGGGACGGATCAGATCCGCAATGGGTGGTCCGACATCCGGCATGTTCTTGGTCGCGCAGACGATGAAGTCAAACGGAGCGATGCTGCTGGATTGGGAGACATCAGGGACAGAGGGTACAACTTGTCGTTGGTTAGCCAACCAAGTACAATAATCAAGACAATTAGCAGCAAAAAAAGACGTACTCTCGGTCGGTCGAAAACCGCGTACTTGGCCATGGTCGATGGAATTGATGGTGAATCCCGACTCTTTGACGGTCTGATAGCTGGACCGCAAGACGGCTGTGACGGAGGCCAGGCCTCCATGTTCGAGGTTCAAGGCGGCTATGCAGCCAATGCCGCCGCAGCCCACGAGCAGGATTCTCGCCTTGTCCATTTTTGTCGACTATATCTGGTGTTGAACTTGGGGGGGGTTGGTTCACTTGGTTGACGATCAAGGGATGCTACCCTCTTTTAGATGGCCGCCTTTTGCATGTTGAAAGTTCATGGGGTGCGCATCCGGGCCGGTTGCCGGTTTCGCCCAACTATTGAAGTGCCGGATCGGCGCAAGAAGGCCGGGATCGGCTTCGGACTAGCAGCATCGTGGGCCAACGGTCTTGAAGAGGAGAAGTCAACCATCGAAGCGAGGGGTGCGTGATTCCAATGGAAGGTGGGAAGAGCGGAGAAGCATTCAACGCAGGCCTCTCGGGCAGGGAACGTACTATGGTAATAATATAAATCGCCCAACCGGCAAGAGCTATGCAACTGAACGAGGCCAACAGCGGTTGTCAGTTTGTGACAGTTAGACGCATGTCCAGCGTCGAGACAATGATATGATCAAATTGGCTGTGGAACCCCCGCAGGATCCGGGACCATTGCCAGTCACCCCCGAGAGCAAGGGCAGCCTCATTTTCGCGCTCAAAGGCCGTATCGGGGATGGAGTTATACAGTACCAGCTGTCTCCACCGCGTGAGCGGTTTTGCTCAGCGTTTCTCCTCATGGCTTTTCCTCTTCGGGGTTTCCCCTCGTTTCCATTGTCCGAGGTGCGTAGGTGCGCCGCAAACAAACGGCCGCTGGACGTTTCTTTTAGCTCCCGCAGCTCATTTATCAAGTCGCACAGACGATTTTCTTGGCATGCGCTCTGCTTGCTTTTTATCGGAAGCAAACAATTTAACAGGCCTCGCAAACAACCCACCCATGGAGAACTGCACCATATTCCCGTTGATAAAGGGTGTGAGAACCCCTCCTCCCTCTGTCCTCGACCATCTACATGTGCTTCAACAAACCTCGCGTGAAGGAGTCATGTGAAGAAACAGCCCGTGTCTCTTCTCCTTTGATTGCCTCTCATCGTCATGACTGTTCCACAACCACGCCTCCAAGCTCCACTGGCCACTGCTCTGCCAGACCCTCCGCCGGACAGCTTCTTCAGCCCGACTCAATGGAGTGTCATCTTTGCCCTTGTTGACGGGGCTTTGCCTTCCATCACGTCACAGTCCGCCGCCACCGATGAGCCATGCCAGATCCAGCTCCCTGATCATGACTTTGACAACATCCTTGACCGTACCGCCGAGTCCCTCGCCGGCCCAGCCACGAGAGATAGCATCCGCGCGTTCCTC
This sequence comes from Fusarium albidum, assembly GCA_013618265.1. NCBI lineage: Eukaryota > Fungi > Ascomycota > Sordariomycetes > Hypocreales > Nectriaceae > Fusarium > Fusarium albidum. Next base: position 40,658 of record JABFEP010000501.1, read on the forward strand.
GAGGACCGCCCAATCCAGGATCTCCGCTTTCAGACGAACGTCCTGAGGACCATGGCGCTCAGCCCGCCGAGTCTGCAGAAACGACTGGGTGGGCTGCTGAGCTTGATGGCGTAAGCTTATCGAACCAGTGACCCAACGTTGGGGGAGCGGGAGCGGGGGAGCGGAGAGAGGAGGGGAGAGGCTCTGACTTTTTTCGTTGATAGTACTCGCCCCGGAAGCTACTTCATCACCGGCTACTGGCAACCCATCTTCAAGCAGCCAGCCCACGTCCGTGAAGCTATCCTCAGGACATGGGCCACTTCGAGCGAGAGATGGCGGACCCTGGCAAAGGTCTTTACCGCTCTGGCACTCAAGGCCAGCAGCCAGTCCAACCCGATTCTCAGTCAGATATCAGGCTATGCCGACACGCCAGAGGGTTGGCAGGCAAAGGAGAGCTTTGGCTACAACTTCCTGCAGATCGGGCCGGGCCACGGAACTCACGTCATCGAGACGGACGTGGTCATTGTCGGCTCTGGCTGCGGCGGAGCTGTATCTGCCAAAGTTCTGGCAGAGGCCGGCCACAGAGTCCTCGTTGTCGACAAGGCGTACCACTTCCCCTCGTCACACTTGCCCATGCCCCAGGATGCAGGCAGCCATCATCTCTTCGACAATGGCGGCTTCTACATGACCGACGACAGTGCTTGCACCGTAACCGCTGGCAGCGCGTGGGGCGGCGGAGGTACCGTCAACTGGAGCGTGTGCCTGAAGCCGCAGGATTTCGTCCGAAAGGAGTGGGCGGACGCAGGCCTGCCTTTCTTCACGTCTGCCGCCTTTGACGAGTGTCTAGACCGCGTGTGGAAGTTCCAGGGAGCGGGCACTGATCAGATTCATCACAATCACGGCAACCGGGTCCTTCTCCGTGGTTCCGGGAAGCTTGGCTGGGCAGCGAGTCCCGCCCCTCAGAACACGGCAGGCAAGGAACACTACTGCGGGCAGTGTCATTTGGGATGCGGCCTGGCCGAGAAACGAGGCCCTGCAACAAGTTGGCTGCCGGATGCTGCCAAGGCTGGCGCTCAATTCATGGAGGGATTCCATGTCGACAAGGTGCTGTTTGGCCCCGACGGGCAGAGCGTCATCGGAATTGAAGGAGACTGGTTGTCGAGAGACGCTGCGGGAGGCGTCAGTGGCCCCAGCAGCGAGAGGGTCAAGAGGCAGGTAGTTGTCAAGGCCAAGAAGGTGATCCTTGCCGCCGGCTCATTACGGAGTCCGCTGCTCCTGATCAAGAGCGGCGTTCAGGTGAGTCTCGGCCAGTTCTGAGTCAGGAGAGAGGGGGGGCGATGGGCGCACAACTAAACTCATCCAGAACCAACACATAGGAGCCAATCTGCACCTCCACCCTTGCAACTTCGTCTCGGCCGTGTACAGGGAAGAGGTGAGGCCGTGGGAGGGTGGCATCATTACGAGCTACTCCCCAGAGTTTGAGAACGTAGATGGGAGCGGCTACGGTGCCAAGCTGGAGACTACGTGCATGGTGGTGAGTAACAAACAACTTCTTTTTGCCGAGCAGGAGTCGCCTAGACTCAGCACTCTGACACGGGCCAGCCGTACAGCATCCTCTCTTTGATGCCTTGGAGTGGTGGCCTCGAGGCCAAGCTCCAGATGATCAAGTATCGCCACATGAACGGCTGGATTTCGATAACCCGGGACCGCGACGCTGGCAGGGTCTACCCGGACCCCGTGACGGGAAACCCTCGCATCGACTACACGCCCTCGAACTACGACAGAGCCCACACTCTGCAGGGCGTCGAAGCTCTGGCCAAGATCTGCTATGTCACGGGTGCGGCCGAGATCCGCCCTCTCCTCCCTGGCCTGGAGCCCTTTGTCCGCCCCGCAGAGCCCTCGCCCGAGCATACTCTCGAGGAGCGAGGCCCAGTGGCCGACCCCGAGGCCAGCGACGCGGCGTTCGCCGCCTGGCTGCGTCGAGTCCGCGAGGTGGGCAACAGGCCGCCGGCGGCATCGTGGTCGTCGGCCCACCAGATGAGCACCTGCCGGATGAGCTCGAGCAGGGACAACGGCGTAGTGGACGACAAGGGACGGGTCTGGGGCACCGAGAACCTGTATGTGGCGGACGGCAGCGTGTTCCCCAGCGCGAGTGGCGTGAATCCCATGATCACCGTCATGGCCATTGCGGATTGGATATCCCGCGGCGTGGACGCAGACCTGAGGGCGTGAATAAGAGGCCCCAATGGATATGCTTTGGGTGTGGGCAAACCGGAGGCTATAGTACCGTGTTGTAATCTTGATATAATAATCGTCCTTATCCGCGGCAGGTAGGTTTGCTGCTTGGCCGTGGGGTGTGATACATAGGTGCGCGGGGGAGAGCTCCAGTCCGATAATAGGTTGGTCTACCAGGTCTGCCTACCACTGCTACCTGCCTAGGTATCAAATGTGCCTTTTCTTGCTTGTCCACGTGAGTCAGGAGCCCCCTGAAGCCTACATGCCTCGATCAATGCAGTGACGTCCATCTTGCAAGTTTTGACTCCAACCACCGTCAACGTCCCGCCGTCATCGGCAGCCGGTCGATTCGCCATCCATGCATGATCCGCGAAACAGGACGGAAACGCCCTAGGTGGCCACCCCGAGACGTACATATCCCGGTATTTCTTGAAACTCTGCCATGTTCATGTCATGTGTCCAGGAGAAGCGGCCGCTGTAATATACATTGGCCCCAACCCAAGCCTTGCGTGCATGCCAATTCCGAGGGTTACTAAAATTGGGCATAACATGAAGAGAATGGAATTGTTACTTTGAAGCTCTAGGCGTTTTTTTTTTGTTTTAACCCGAGGGGCCGGTTACTGGTGCCACGTTTTTGCGCAACAATATGACTCTTTCTTGGTGAAGCTACTTCCTCTTGCTCGCAAGCTCGGTGGCACCGATGATAGTGTAGGCCTCCCGTTTCCTTGTGGG
>JABFEP010000502.1:0-10259 GCA_013618265.1 Fusarium albidum
GTCAGCATCGTTCGAAATCACTGCGCTGTTGACGTTCGATGAAATTGTGTTGGGTAAGTGTGCGCGCCACCAACGCAGCGTCTTACCAGAGCTGTACTACGCTGAAGACGACAAGGCCAGGACGGGTAATGAGCTGCTATTCTCAGGAAGGTGCTCGCCCTGACAGCGGATTACCCTTCCGCACTCTGCCCTGCGGGTGGTATATTACGGTATCCGTACCTGCTTGGCAAGGTACAGAAGTCTTTTATTGAGCCAATGTGCTGCCTAAAGTCCCTTCATTAACCTCCGGTGCCTAGGGAGTGCCTTCCAGGTAGATGGGGCAATAATCCGGGTCATAAAAATAGGCGCATCAATCCCACCTGTGGCACCTGCCAAACTCTCGAATCGGCAGCACGTGCCACAAACTACCGAACTTCATGGAAGGTCCGGACAGGGTAGTTCCATGGCTTGCATTGGATCTCATTTACGGAGTAGGTATGTTGTACAACAATGCCCAATCCTTCGGCTCTCAGCGAGGCATGGCTACCCAGCATTTTGTTTTTCATTGTCGCACAAGGAGCCGCGGCTTCAAGCGCGTCATCACCGCAACCTTGACGGTAATTATACACCCTGACCAGCCAGCCTTATCCACGGTACCAGCCAGGGCTTCGGTTACGGAGAACAAAACATACAATTCCCAAACGCCACTTGGGCCAACAAACGACAAGAAACGAAGAGCAAACAGTGAACCACGAACAACGCATCCCTTCTATCAGAGCCACCCTGTCTGTCCTGACCGCACGGCTTCGCTGCCGGGCTGCGGGGAGCAATAACAAGCTGGCTTGACCGACCACCACCACCCACAGCCAGGCTCGCGTGGCGCCTCGCCTCCACATTCAACCAGCACAACTTGCTGGGTAATTCCCTCGCGCGCGGTTGGCCCATCTTGTCCTTTGCAGACGCCGTACAGTACATATTCGAGCTCGGCTGCTGCTTTCGCGAGGTGACTGGTCACTGCAGGGACCAGGATATAGTAAGATCGAATTTTAGATTTGGAACACAGGCAAGATGAGCTGACATGTCCCAGGCCACCGTCAGCCTCCACACCACCCAACATGCTGCTCTGCTATGCACAACAGCGCATCTTCCTGGCGCCCGTTGGCGTCGAGGGGCGCTGACAGGTGGCTGTTGAAGCACAGGGCACAACGAACGGCAACTTGTGTTTTGAGGACCTCGGTAATCTTCCAGCCCCAAAGACGTGTCGAACCATCTCGGTCAGCTAGCGACTCCCAGCGGCCGGTAAACATTGTCAGATCACTCTTGAGATGGTCACATATCTCTTCCGTTTTCTTCGAGGTTTCTACCCCGGATCCACTGTTACGTCGACGCCGCGCGGATCTGGCATGGTGCTACTTGTTCTCGGCTTCCTGATCCAGCTTCATCTCCGACCCTGGCTTTGGGCACTAAAAGTCTGCGCCTTATTCGCTCGGCCGAGTTCCCCAGATGTTCATTTGCTCTCACTCCGAGCTTCGCATCTCCTCTCCCAAGATACGTATAGCCCAGGCTGATTGAGTGAGTATTAGTTTCAGCTCCCACCATGGACATTTCTGTCAGGGAATGTTTACTCGGGCCAAAATCCGCCCGACCGTCGATTGGGAAAGGTTAGATGGAAACAAGCTCCTCACCACAGCCGCCACAACCATGGGGCATCGAGCCTTGGCCCTCCCTGGATGCCGACGAAGGTGCTTGGCCTGCAGTGTATGGGCCTATGAGGGGTTTAATTGCTGCCGCCCCTTTAATCCAAGTGCCGCATATTTTCAGCTTCATCACACACCGAACTTTACTTTGCGAGCAGACTGCATATGCCCAAGTCTACCAGGCTTGTGGCCACCCAGTTCAGTCCTCGCGCACTTGAAGAAGAGTACTTCATTGAAAGCCAAGAACACATAACCTTGACTTACACCAGCAGCTTTTTATCCTACCCTGTCAGGGTAACTGCCGCTAAGAGGATGCCAAGCGAATGCCGGGATGTTCGGACCAACGTGAACGTGGGTGCCAGGCCCAGGGGTGGGAAGGCAGTGCGACAAAGACAACGGCTCCAAGCAAACAACGTACCCTAGTGTGGTTGCAGAAAAACGCATTGACCACCCTCCCTCTCCACACCGTTGGCTCCTGTCGGTCCCGACGGGAGCGAAGGGAAACCTGGCTTGACTCGATGTCTTCAGAGCCAGGCCAATGAGATCTCACCGGTCGTCCTCCGAACCTCACCAAGGCAGTCGGCCAAGACGTGGTCTCCGCACGTCTGGATAGGTACCTCTGTGCTCAAGACAGGAGCGCTGATTCATCAATAAGGGTTCCATAAGCGTCACTGCTCCCCTTTCACGAGCTCTCTTTCTTGGGAGACGATGAGAATTAGAGAATTGTCAAGGGCTGAGAAGGAACTGTGGGATTACTTGGCCACGACAGAGTACAGACGGCTCATTCACCCAACGCTCGATATGCGCCTTCGGTGATTCGGTCTTGCCGTATCGATGGCCGTCGCTCATCTTCATCGCACCCTACGTGCCATCATAACTACTCCTTTGCCTTGCACGATATTCACAACCTTTCTACGGCTGACACCACGGCAATCAAACTCTAGTACGAAGGCACATCGAATCTAGCGGATCGACGCCGGGCGACGTATGCAGGTTCGGTATTACGTTCCGTCTATCCAGCCAGTCATGCCGAGCGAGGTTGCGAGCTGTCCAACGGACACTACATCTTACCTCATGGCATCAGGACATCCAAGCACGCAGTCTAGCAAGGCTGCTTGCCCCAAAGTCCACTAGCTTCACGGGATCGTGTGGGAGCGCGGTACGTACCAAGGGGCATGCATGGAAGGTCGTCAGAAGGTGGACTGCGCTGTGGGTGGCTGAGCGCTGACATCATGATCAATCAGACACGCGAAGGATTCGCCTCGCTTGTTTGGTCGAATCAGAACGAAGGCATCTGTTGTCTCCACCTGCGCAGGGTTGATTTGATAAGTACGTGCTTCCGGGGACAGAACAAGACCGAGTCAACGGAGTAGGCTCCGTAATTTGAAGGGTGATGACAGCATCACTGATACCCTCCGCCGACCTGAAGCTGACTTTGCGACATATTGTCGGTCATGCAGAAACGCAACCTCGCCACGAGATCAAGCTTTGAAGCCTCTGCCACAATCTGTCACCCGAGATGTGAGAAGTCTGGAGAGCTCCGACGAACTTTACCGGCACCTACTCTGTCTGGACTAGAACAGAAACTAGTCCGGCAATTGCTCAGTAGTGCAACCCTTGAAATAGATGGTCCTGCCGCGGGCGGCAAATGTCGATCTTCGACCAGGCGCTAGAGTGTCGCAACCCGGACTCAACTCTCCGCCAAGAGGGATCAGTGCTCAGGGCGACCAAGAAACACTTGACCAGGCAGGCTGTCCTCGCTAATGCCAGTTCCCTCGCAACCTCTTTCCCGTTTGCAGACGGCTATTCAGGCTGGAACATGGCTGTAAAGACCATTCCTCAGTTATCATGAAATTACCGACCATGTGGGCAACCGTCTCTCCGCGACGTCGCACAACAGCCGGCATAACGGTCGATTGTAGTACCGAATGCGGGTCCCCACGCACCAGCCGCGGAGGATATCCTCAAGCGCGCAACCCAGAGCCTTTTTGGATTGGTTGCCGGGGAGGTTTCATTGCAATTAACGGGAGCGCGCTAGGGCTTAACCTTTATTGACTCGCCAATAGCCGCAGGCCGTCTAGACGGGTTTCCTCTTTGGTCGACGCACTTGGCGACCAAACAAGGCCATTTATACGAACTATTTTCACTACTGGAGGCTCGAAAAAAAAAAGCCGTCAAGAGCATCTATCACCCGGCAACTTTGCCCTCCCATGAGCCGCAGCCAAATCCCGAGACCCAGTTCATGTGGGCAGGGGGGTAGCAGGCCTGGGAAGAGACTCCAACCAACTCTAACCATGATTCTTTTTGCGAGGTTTGGCTCCCTCGGACTTCCAGCCTCGAAGCCCAGGTCTTCCCGGGGTTTCTGGGGCTCACAAGGGTCCCATTGGTCGCACGAGCCTTTCGATCGTGGTCATCCGTCATGCTCATCTATTAGACCTGGGCCCCTGTGTAGGACTCCTGTCTGCCGCCTGCGGCTTACTGGCGGGGGCTGATTGCCGCAATGCCCGCAGGAAACAAGAGTCTCGTCGCCGCATTCCAACAAGTCCCATCGTGCCATTCTACTGCGGATAATACAGGGTAGAGGATCTCAGGGTCTTGGGCTGTTGGGACCAGGGTTTTAATGCGGGATTCATTTCATTCGTCCTTGACAGCCCGGGCAAACTCTTGGGCCACGACTCTCCCCCACTCAGTCTCGCCAAAGGGGCGGAATCCCATCCGTCATGTTGCCCAAGTCTCAACTCCGAAGGCCGAATCTTGACAGGCGGCCCCACGCATCCAGAAACGTTCTCGAAGGATTGCCTGGAGGGGCTAATGGGCATAAACAAGAATGTCCCGGCTTTAAAATAAGATCGGATGGTATCTCGGGATGTTGGGATGGGCGAAATGTCACCTTGACGCGATTCAAAAGCTCACATACTTTCAAGGTGCAGTATCCGTACTTCCCAACCACTCACGTCAAGCCGGAAGCAAGGTGATTTACTTCGATTACCATGGTCTTTTGTACCAAACTGTTGTCCCAAAACGGGTGATTCCCTCGAGCAAATACTCATCATGACAACCCTCAGCCCATCAAAATCCTCGCTGGGGCTTTAACAAGGATCTCATGTGGATGCAGGGACTTGGTCATGAATTGGCACCAGCAGCTCGGTCGCTGATTGAAGGGTAAATCTCGAACCGTCCAGCCGCCTCATCTTTCGACGCGATGAGCCTAATGGTCGAATCGTGAGGGGAACAGACAGGGGACCAGTCAGGGAGCACGACCGAAAATACCGACGGAGCTGGTACTGTACCAGGGCTTCCGGGCGGGCCTGAATTAATATGGGGGGAGGAAGGCCTGGGGGTTTTCAGTCCGACGGTCGGATAGATACAATGGGTTTGTATTGCCGGTGGGCGACAGGGGTATCGGAGCTCAAGCTGCGTGGCGTTGTGAGACTAGCGAATGCGGCATTCGCTCGTCGACGCGAACTTCGCGACATGCCACTCCAAGTCCAACGTTGGGTCCAAAGTTGGGTCGACCCCGTCGAGTTTGGAACTTCCACCGTCACGCTACCTGATCCTGTGCCTCGTCATTCTCTCTGTTTGGCCCTTCGCCACATCCCACTCAGCGCTACAAGTCCGGACTCCGTTCATGATACCACGCACGTTCCTGGAGACAGCAACAGCTCCCAAGACCAAGACAATGGCGCAAGCGTGTTGAGGCACTTGTTAGACCAAGCTTCCCCGGCCCAGCCTTGGGCATGATTCTGCATCCCAAGGTAACCCGGTAAGATGGGATGGGTGGTAGGTTTTTCTGATACTGTATTACATATTATCTCGTCTGCCCGTCGGTATTTCTTACCCTACGTACAGAGTACCTTTGGCGAGAGTACTCCATCACGGCAGGGGTAATCAGGCTATCGACCAACGACCTGCCGGATGCGAAAGCTGGCATTGGATCCTGAGCCTGATCCTGATCCTAATCCTGAGCCCGGTCCTGAGCCTGGTCTTGTTGTTTGATCCTGACCCTGCCACCAACAGCCGAGTCAACTCGGATACAAACAGCCTGAGCGTGGATCCAGGCGATGAAGATTCTATGTACGTACGTACGTACATGCGTTGATCGAATACTGTGCCACTTTCAGTCTTGTTATGTCCCCCAGCCGCAGTCCTGGATCATGTGCTTTATAGCGCAAGATCCCAGTCGACATCGCGCCCTATGTGGACAAGATGGACATGGCCTAGCTGGCTAACTTGCTGCCTGTCAGAAGTCCGATGTTGCGCGCGAGCGTATGCGAACATGTGAAAGGCCATGGGAGTTTCTGTTGCTTCTTGGTCATATATGACAAAACTCGGGGCGGGCGCCGGCTCAACCCCCCCCCGGATCTGGGCCAGCAGCGTGAGATACGTGCAAAAGCAAGCGGCGACAAGTACCGGCATCCACCTGCAGATATCCCGAGGCCGCGGTGACCAAAGATATGACACTGCAGGCAAGGGACCTTAGGAAGGGCTTTTTTTTCAACATCTCATCTCAACCCCAAATGTTTGCTTTTTCCCCTCCAACGATGACCTCTAGCGGCCGAGCCCGGTCAAGAAGGGCAGGCTGCTATATTTGTAAATGTCGCACTCGGCGGAGTCTCCTTCTGGAAGCCATGTAGCTTCGGTAGGTCACTCTCGGGTGCACAATCCGACTCACTGAGCCTTCAGCTGGCGCAGGTAAGATGCAATATCACACCGAGGTGGCCGAGAGTCAGGCCGTGGAGTGCGGCTTATCCGACCCACCACAGAGCCCGTCCTTCCTAATTCCAGAAAGTCAACATGCAGCAGCGGGATCCAGGGCAGGGGTACTATTCAGGCGGCAAAGAAACCTGCTCGGACGAAGACGCCATGGGTCTTTGAGTCGGCTTCGATTCTTCCCACGTTTGGTGGTGTTAAGTTGGTGCATTGGGATCAGCACACAACAACCGTTTCTGAGGAGCAAGCCTGCAAGCCCCGTTGCTCGCCACTCTTTCTGTGCGCCGCTGAGACTCCCGTTCGGGCCGTACGGCTCGTCTTCCGCTTTGACCCTGCACCTTGGACCCAGCAGATTCGGGCCATGCCCTGCTTTGCTTTTGACGGCCGAGTGTTACGGACTTCCGATGCAGAGGTGAAACGGCTGCATGCCCCCCGCCCAAACTACCCTTTCTAAGTAAACGCCGGGACGGTCTGGACGGTGGCAATTCTTCAGTGCTTACTGCAGGGGGCCTGGTGGCGTACGTATGTACGCAGTGCGGTGGTAATGGAGGCCAAGGCTTTTCTGGTAGATCTTTGACTCTACCGGTCTTGACCATGGCCTGTCATCTGTCGGGGCGTTGAACGCCCAGGCACGGGCTGGTTGGATGCCGTTGTTGGCCAAGCACCCAAGTTATACGGCAGTGGCCATCCTGTATCCGAATTGAGCAGCAAAAGCTGCGAGCAGGCCAGGTTGTTCCCTCTCGCTCCAAGGTCCAACCTACTGCTGTGGTAGGTCTTTGGAGATGAGAGATTTCTTCAGCCTCTGGCGTCCCTTTCTCATGGTCAATTACGGATTACTTGACTTGGTAAAAAGAAGGCTCTGGCGATGGATGCCCTCTTTGTCTCACACTAAGACATAACAAACCCCCCAAACCCCCCCAACGCTCTTGGCGCCAGAGGGCTGACTTTTAAACTGGGCTATGACGCGCCCAGACATGGGATCATGTCCACTTCTTATCTGCCACGCCTCTTGAAGCCGGTAAATCTTTTCCGTGGGCACGCCCTCGCAGCACAGAAGAAGAGAGAGGGCCGCCTGCATATTATACGCGGGCAGCAGGAGATAGTTGAGCAATCTCGACCCGCAGTGTGCTCATAAACAAGCCGCAGTCGGATAATACTATGCCCTTTGGTTCGGCCGTGTACGAGCATTAGCTCCGCTAGCAGCCTCGGCCATGAATGTCGGCGTCTCAAAAGTGCTGCTGGCTGTCCTAATCTTACCCTACATACTTGTCCTGGCAGGCCAAGGCCGACCGCTCGTTGATGGAGCTTGGATTTTGGGATCGTAGGGGAGGTTGGGCATTGCCGAGCCCAGACCTGGCGAATCTATCTGCCTTGGGGGGGTCGGTGAAGCTCTTTGTTGGTTGCGTGTTCCGGGATAGTCGGGGGTAAAAGGGTGCGTACTGGCTTATCAGTCGCAATACGAAACCTCAATAATCTATCTCGATGGGTCTTTGTCTTGTCGAGTTCAAGTGTCAAGCTCATGATTGACTACCTAGATAGTTAGATATCCGTACAGGAAACTAGAAATTGTCGTCAAGGTTATGGGGGGAAGACGGCATATGTGTATCCCAGGGACCAACCGGGTGTCCCTCCGTTGCGATGCTCCTGGCAGGGAGAAGGCGAGGATTCGAGTGATATTCGAGGTTCAGAGCATCCCATGTTACTGACGTGGACAGCCATTTGGAGACTATAGTCCTCCCGAGTTGGTGACCTGTGTGGTGAAGTGGAATCGTCCTCAAGTCGGTCCTTGACGGTAGGTTCATCGGCTTGAACCCGAGGGACAGAGAGTGTCGAGACATGCACGAATGATTTTGCTTTGTTTGGAGATGGGTGAATCCAGTTGAAGGAGGGCTGAAGCAGTAGCCGATGTTGCATAGTTCATGGCCATAAGAGGTTGTCCAGACTGAATCTGTCTCAAAAAGCGATGGTGAGGTGGTGCTGCTGACCTGCCTTGAAAAGAGGGCCAACAAGACAGCGCTGGCTGAGGGTATAAATATGGCTAGAGAGACGGTAAACTAGACTTTCGTGGCTCTATTGGAGTCTATCGGGCTTGACTGATCGAGACAGTTCCGAACTGAAGTTGAGGAGTGACTGACTGGCAGCATCCTAGATGTAGCTTCGAACAACTTCCTTCGAAGGAGTGGAACAACCTCCCTGGAAAGAGTCAGACTGCGACCCTGTGTGTTTCCACAGCCAACCTGTCATAATGCATAGCTGCTCATCTAAGGAATCGAGAGCTGGATTGTCCTTGAACTTGACGCCGAGGAACGGTGTGCTGCTGTAGGGTAAGCCTCCAAAGTGCTTTGCAGAGCTCCATCTCTGATGATGATAGACTTGACTATCATTGAAAGTCATACAGAGCAGACTGACGGGAATTCTCTCTGAGAATGAGAAACAGAAGCCTACCCCCATGCCGTAAGTGGTTGTGACGACCCTCCAGGATGGGAGGAAGGGGGACTTCTGGCAAACACTTCAAGCTCAAATACACCTTGTGCAACAGGAGGGTCACGGAACCGCAACAGCCTCGGTCAAACGGAGACACTTCCCACATGCAACTCCCTAGTATGAGCAGAGGAAAGCCATGGAATAGAACCACTGGAGGCATCAATACGTGGGCCTCGATGCCCAAGACGGGGAGACAAACTGGTGCATATCATCACTGTTTCCACAATGAATAACCCCGGGCCGGACCATGGAGTTTTTGAATACTCCCATTGAGTCTCCTAGCACAAGGATATCTATCAGTCAAAGCTGGAGGTTTTGAACTTGCCGAGTTCTAAGGCCTCCAACGCGGCCTGTCTCAAGCTGGTCAGTCATTTATTTAGCTTTTAACACAAACAGACACCCGGACTGATACTACCGAAGGGTAGAAGAGTGGTAGGCAATGTGATGTTTTGTGATAATATCTGGTTGTTGAATCAAATAGCTTCTTGTCTTGATCGATAATCTATGACGGGCTGGGATTTGAGAAAGTGAAGTCAAGTCGGCTACCCCAAGCCCCGGTGATACTAAAACGGTATAGGGTCACGTGCGATCGGTTGTTACAGATCGCGGAAGGTTTCATGTCCAAGTGACTAGTCTCGGCCCCTTTTTGATCTCGAATCGTATCTGCTCCGCAGCAATTTCCGCAGCTTGCTGGCGCCCCGCGATAACAGCCGTGATACCGAGTACGAAACAGCGAATGATCGAAGGAAGACGTCCGTATCCCGTGGTGCTTACCCCAGTGGCTGACTGAGCGAGCACCAAACTACTAAGTTACTACCTGCTTAGCCACGACCGCCATTGAAGTTAACCCATAATCCATCTGGCCCAACAAAAACCTGAACAATCAACTCGAAACTCGAGTCGAGATCCGGCCAATCCGGGCTGGGCGTCTGACCCGGAATGGAACAAAATCCCAACCGAACGGATCCACGGCAGCATCAGGGCATCGACAATGTGGATATCGCCCGGATTCGATTGGATGGACGGTCTCGATCTTTTTTGAACTGCCGCCCGCTCCCTGTCAAGGGGCTTGGCTGCACTAGCCGACAATCACAAGCCTCCACTGAACAGGCAGATATAGGGCCCTGGAGAGCCCCCTGTAGAGTTTGGCCTTTTAGAGGGGATGACCCCCCAATGGCCGCCCTCTAAGCCCTGGAAGCCAAGGTTCCGCCCACTGAAAGCTTGAGTCGTCGTATTTTAATTTCTTCTAGAACAAAAAGTGCAAGCAAATTTGACTTGGTCGTGCTCGACCTCCCTCCCTTTGCAAACCCCTGCGCCACCCCCCCGGCCTTGACGCCTCGTCTCGACTTGACCCGACTTTTTTACTCTCCCCATCCATTCCTTCCTTTC
>JABFEP010000503.1:0-12332 GCA_013618265.1 Fusarium albidum
CCCGCAGAGGGATCTCTGCCACAGATGCATAGCCCGCTTCTTCCGCGACGTGCACTCTGTCTACTGGCTCTTCTCGGCGGAGCAGCTGTACGCTACCCTGGGCCGCATCTACGCAGGGGATGCCGCCGCGGCGACTCCCGCGACGTTGTGCGGCTTGTACTCGATGCTGGCTATCACGTGTGAGAGCGAGATGCAGAAGGAGTGGTCTGATACGTCCATGAGGCCGTCTGTAACGTATCTCACGCTGGCAAAGGCTGTGGTGCCGGCGCTGTACGACGATGCAGACTCGGATAGCGTGCGTGCGCTGTGTCTACTGGTGAGTGGGACTCTGTGTGTCTGATGGTTCTGACGCGAGTAGAGTCTGGCTCTTTCGTGTTCCATGTTTGGCAACACTGCCTATATCTATATGGGTGCGGCCGCCAGGATTGCATTCACCCTTGGGTGGCATGTCCGGGATGACTTTATGTCGAGGCTTGATCTGCAGGAGCAGGTGGATCTGAGGCTGTTCCGCACTCTGTATCTCCTTGATCTCGACACTTCTCTCTGCTATGGAAATCCACCTGCAATCGATGACGTCAACACTCCAAAAGCGCCATCAGAACAGGTACATTCTATGAAATACTCTAGAATCAGCTGACGGAAGTAGTTGGTCGGCCCTGGAACAAACATGCCTCTGGACTACCTCGAGATATCATGCCAACTCGCATACCAGAGACGCAGCATCACAAGACTAATGTACCAGAAGCCCACGGACGCATGCCACATCTCCATCGGGGCCATCTCAAAGACCATCTCTAGCCTTAAACCTGGTACACAAACATCCCCTCTCACCTCCGCCACCCCGGTCAAGTCGCCCGGTTTCACGAGCGCTCCGTAGCCGTCCTCCATCTCCGGTACTGGAGCGCCATAATCTACGCCACGAGACCGTTCCGGCTGTACAGCGCAATGCACAAGGACAAGTCTGAGCTGATGAGCCCCTCGGTGGCTGCAATTGCACTTTGCTGCACAGCTGCGCCTCTCAACAAGAGGGTTGCCCGATGTTGTGTACCGTTGTGTACACAGCCGAGTTTTGATTTATTTAAGAACTTGGCCATGTTCAGTCGTGTCATTCTTTCAAACCAAGGTCATAACATGTCAAACCTAGTAGAGCCTGTCAGCTCTTGCATGTCTTTCAAACCGAGGAACTATAATGAACTTGGCATGATTGCGGAGGAATCTTCATTTTTCCGCGAGACGATAGAAGAATGGTTCAGAATACGACAAATCCTTGGTCCCTTGGTCCCCTTGATAGATAGGGTACGAAAAGTTGACTTCCCGAACGGGTCAAGATGTGAGAAAGAAGACGAAGAGTTGTATGACTATACAGAAAGTCCTTGCACCGTAGCGGCCCCAACCCCCCAGGTAATGCTTGCATGTCCTAGATCCATCATTCATTCGCGGGTTCTACTCCACCTCGGAACCTCGTGCCCTTAGGTTGCTCTCAAGGGCGCTCATCTCGTCCTCGAGCTCCGTCGGCGAACAGTCTCGCTTCGCCATCTCAAAGTCCACCAATACCACGTCGTGCCCATCCCTCGCAAGAAAGTTATGTCTGTTGACATCGCCCAGCTTGATACCGAGCCCATGCAACCGGCCCAGAGCCTTCCTGCAGGCGTCCAAGTCCGCTGGCCCCGCGGCCCTCGCGCCCTCCACCCACTCGGCGACGAAGCCAACCACGCGCTGCCCGTCTTTACCCTCTGTGAGATGGCCCAGAAACTTCGGGCCGACCCCGCTGTCGCTGATCCACTGGTAGGCGGCCGTCTCGACCTCGACTGAGGGGATTTCCCAGGGCCAAACCGCGAGTTTGACGAGCACGGGTTTGCCGTCTTGGATTTGAGGATGCGTTGACACGTGGACCCGTTGCCTGACTCGGTCCTTTGACGTGAATTCCAGCTCGTTGAGCTTAACGGGATGCCAGAGGTTCTTCACCCCCGCAAATTGCACCGTCTCGGTCCTGACAAAGGCGGCCTTCCCCGTCTCGGGGTCCCTGGCTGCGTGGCCGTTGTTCCAATCTCCAGCTGGGAATGGTGGGAGGAGCTCGCCGAGCAGGATGGGCTCGAAGGTGCGGTCGTCCTCGGCCCCGCGGAACGTACCTGGTGCTGTGGATACGTACTTGACGTGTTCCCCGTCGACGAGGAAGCGGTAGTCGCTGTCGTTGGTGTCGTCGTCGTCAACGAGGCATGCGAGAAGCCGGAAGTTGGCGTTCCTTTGCTGTTGAGGGGCAGTCATTGCGGAGGAGCGGTGGTGAAGACGACAGGAGCTGTTGGTGAACTGGAAGGTGCGCCGAGCTGGAAGATGGGGGAGCCTGGGAGGGCCAGGAGCACGACACGATGAAGTTGGTCTAAAGGGCTCAGCGATGCTGTGACGGAGAAAGTGCAAGTATACGCGCTGTGGAAGTTGGCCTCTGATGGTGGGCCTGCGTCTCTCAGGAGCTGTAGCCAATCAGCTTGTCCCATATACCGCCCGAGTTAGCCTTGGAGGGGGGTGCGTGCGTGGGCCATTACCACCAGACCCAGAGCTAGCACGAGGTCAAACATCTAAGTTAACTTAAACGTCGAGCAGCCTCGCCGCAGTAGGTAATCTTTGCTCCCTAGTGCGCCTCGCACAGCCGAGCACACCTAGTCGGTAGGCGCTTCTACCAGTATGAGGAGGGGATCTACAAGAAATCAAGCTTCATCGCTCAGCCTTCTAGCAGGCCTAGTAATTGTATGCTTTTATTGCCGCGCACTATTTAGGCAGAAAGCCGCTCAGACTATGAGGTCTATATATAGCAAGGAAATTCATATAAGTAGCAGGGCGATTGTGTCTCCCAGACAGGAGCATCATACCAGTGGGCAACGGCTACCTTGGAAAGCGAGCACCCAGTCGATATTCCCAATATACCAGCCCTACCCTAACCCCCAAACTTTGTTCCAGTTGTCTCCGAGTAGATACAGGTAAGTTGAAGTTCCTCGTTGCTGAACGGCTTCCGACCGCTATGGTCTCGAGATGCAGATACTGACCCGGGTGTCTCGACCCAGGCCCTATTCTCGCCACGCCCCTGTGCCTTTGTCACGCTGCAGAGTCACAGCACCTAAGATACCATATGCGTCCAGACCTACCGCATGTATACCTTCGGGTGCAGGAAGCCGGAGGAGTTCAAGCAGTGTGAGGCGCGTCTGGGCACAAACGTCAAATGCAGCCCGGTGACCAAGGTGGACCTGTCCGAGTCGGTGCATATGTGCAGCAAGCACATGGTGAAGGAGGGGAAAGACGAGATGCACCGCTGAGGATGTATGATGGTGATCCGATAGTGATGGCCTGTATGACTCTGCGGGTTGGGCGAGCGCCGGCGAGTGCATCGAGATAGTGGGGGCCCTAGAGGCGGAGTGGAGAATTCTAACGAGATTAAACCCAGCCACGGGGTGAAGATGAGCTTGATCTCCCTGTCAGGCTTGAGTGACATGCATGGACCTGGCGGGTATCCTTGGCGTCTCCTTCACCGGTCCATACCTCGCAATGCGCTCCGAGACCTCCTCTCTCGTGTATTTGGTCCTGAAGTGCCTCGTTTTCTGCTCCTTCTCCTCCTTGCAGCCGAGGCAGAAGTATCCCCAGTCGGCCTGCAGGCCAGCATCGAACAGATACGGTGCGGTGATGATGGCCATGAACCGCTGAGGTTCCCTCGTGGTCTTGTCCAGCTTTGGAAGACCAGAGCTCGCCAGGTCCCGGATCACTGCCCGCCGGTGGAAGAGTTGAAGCCGCTTCCGCACCGAATTGCCCCCTCCCACCAACCCAGGCGGTGCAGTACCGCCCGGGCAGGCTCAGGATACTTGGGGGATTCGCCGCACGTAGGCGTTGGCGGCTGGTGGTGGTGGCACTGCGCTGCTGCTGCTGCGTCCCGCCGGGGGTGAAGAGACTCGATGCGCGGCCGATTGTGAGGGGGAAGTACTCCGGTCGCCGGGTGAAGCAGAAGTAGCAGACTCGGCGGCAGTCGATGAGGTAGAGATGGTCGCCGAAGCGCTCGCACGTGGAGCATCGGCTCGTGCTGAGGGTTGTGTACAGTGCACGGCAGCCAAATGCGTCAGCCTGGA
This sequence comes from Fusarium albidum, assembly GCA_013618265.1. Lineage (NCBI taxonomy): Eukaryota > Fungi > Ascomycota > Sordariomycetes > Hypocreales > Nectriaceae > Fusarium > Fusarium albidum. The sequence goes on from JABFEP010000503.1 coordinate 4,107, forward strand.
TGCTGAGAATGGCGCGGATGATGTCGGGGCAATGCTTGACGATGGCGGCGTACTGGGGCACCGAGTCGACGAGCTCCATCGCGCGGCGGTTGACGCGGCGGAAGCGAGTCAGTGACGGAAGGTCAGTGTGTAGCAGGACTTGGATGACAAGTTCTGCTGGAAGCTGGTCGAGTTGGCCGGCGGGATGACGCGGGGGGTGGACGCGTCAGTGTATCGCCCATTGTCAAGCGGACACCGTGTCACCAGCTGCGTATCGTCCAGAGTGTTGTCGCAGATGGTTTGCTTCGTATAGGTCGTGAGATCGGGCAGATCAGGGCATGTTTTCTCCATCGCGGGCGCGCTTTGAGACCATTTCTCTTGATAAGGGCAAGGTCAGTCCAAGAGTGATGTAGTTGGTATATGACATCTCAATGCACTAGTCCTAATTGGGAAATAGATAGATCAGTGCTTCCCCGTCTTCCGAGGGCTATATACACAACATAAACACAAGACACGCATCCATTGTATTCGCACTCATCTGGCACCGGCAGGACTATAGGGCACTCTCGGGCATCTGCGATGGCGTGTCAGGGGAGGATGCTTTCTGACCCCGGGAAAGGACCCGGGTGGGGCGCCTGAGTTGAAGAGAGGACCGACTGAGATATGCCTGAGCCTTGGCAGAGCTGCCATCTACAAAAGCGGCGCTGCTGCGTGTCGACATTCTCCTTCTGAAACAGCACCGTTGTGTGCCAGCAGCCGTCGTTAACTAGACCTAATGCAGTTGCGCAAAGACTGCTTTCAGTGGACGAACAGTACCTGTTGGATGGACTTTTCTTAGCTCACCCAGCCTTGAACCATGGAAATACCTTTAAAGGAAACTAATCTTGTTGATGCAGTTCTTAACCATGTGATACTATGGCTACAAAGCAAGTCACCACAAACAAGACGAAGCTGTGCGGCATTTAGGATGTGGCATGTCAACATACATATTCAAAACGCGGCCACGCCTTACAACAGTCTTTTGCCCGTGAGGCTCTGGTGTGAAGCTATGCCGTTAGGCCAATGCAAAAGTGAGGGAACCTTCAAAAGGATGCAATGCCAACAGGGCATATCTTCAGCTCCACATCTAGCTAAGACTTGGTATTACTGCCCACACAAGGCTATCAGTTCACTCGTTGCATCAGATGAGCCATCCTGGTCCCCTGCTGTCTCGGGCACTTTAAATGTATATCGAACAAGAGCCAAGTCCGAGGCAAAGAGGCGCGTCCAATCAGTCATCAACTCTGTTGGATCAGGGTCACTTCTTCTGATATCTTGTACCAACATCCCCCGGGGACTCGTCCGCCGTTCAGTAGGAGAAGTTGCTTTTTCTTGTCGTATTCGCATTCCCCACTCGTCATCTCGGCGATGACGTTGTAGGGACTCTCAGAGCAACCAGTGAGTCGCAGCCGTAATCCTTCAAGAGCGCCCAAGCCCCAAGCACAAGCCACACGGTTGTTCCACCTCGAACCAGGATCACCGACCAGTGCCTGGTGCCCAATAGATTGCGACCGGACCGCGCTCGCCGGAGTGCCCCGGCGACAGGGCGCTGTCCGCGATAAGGATTGCAAGGACCTTATCGAGTCCCGCAGAACAACCTCAATTATTCTTTGTCAAGCGTTGCTGGAAAACATTGGAGAATGTAAAGTCCCGCAGAATAGCCTCAATCTGTTTGTAATAAGCCCTTGAAATACTGGGCATCCGTCAGTGCAGTCGATTGATTGTTCTTGATCTCTAGATCTCTTGGTCTTGCTTGGGCCAAGAGATGGAGTGCTTGGCGCAGGGTATTGCTGGTTGCATGGTTTATCAATGATTGGCCTGCATTATCTTGGCAGCTGAAATATAGGTGTAGTTGGTTCATTACTTTGCCAACTCGCTATCATGAATCTGTTGATTGCAGGCATCAAAAGCCAGCCACCACGATAGGGAATCGAAACTCTAGAAAGGGGTAACAAAAAACATGATCAAGAGTCGCGCCTGGGAGGTGGGTCGACTCTCATGCTTTTTGGTACCCAAGGAACATCCCGGGACCCGACCATGAGCGGATTTTCTCCCTTTGCCACCAGGTTGCCCGACCACCCGCTGGCCACTGCTCGAATCGGGCATGCCGGAATTCGGAAGCCATTCCACGCGCCACCAGGGCAAATGCGTGTGAGCCAATTAGCAATTACAACCTGAAAGGCGCCTGCCGTCTTAGCCGCCGCCGCTGCGACAGTTACCCGACTTGCCACCTCTGAATCCACGGCCCGACCGAGGTTGACCGGCACGGCCCACCAGAGCCCCGGAGGCCCCCGACACAGACCAAGCTGCTTGGAGAAGGTCGACGAGACTCATCAAGTAATGGAAACCTCTGGTAAAGTGGAGACGACCAGCTATGGTCGCCGGGTCCGGTGCGGAAGGGGCTCTAACTCGCCCGACGGCCCTGTGGATCGCTCCGCTAGCTGTGGAACTTTTAACGTCATAGTTTCGGTTTTATATTGGATCACACTTTGTCCTGCATAGAAAGACCATCATGTCCTTCTAGAACGTGGTTCGCCTGACACCCCTCCATGACCGTTCGTAACGTAACGCCCATCTCCTTTTTTCTTTGACCACCGATTGCCCACTCTTGGCTCTTGTATTCCCCATGGGGGACGGACTGGAACCGGGGCCCACCGAGAGTCCACTCCTCTCTTACCTGCTAGCCGGCATCAGGCAGGACACTTTGTTGGCAGAGCCCAATCCCCTGACTGGTCGTAAGCTGTAATACGTCGCCCTTGGTCGACAAGCTGCTGCAAACCATTTGTAATTTGGACATGAAACTCTGGCGCCATGATTGACATGGTCAGATCTTGTCGAGGTATAAGTAGGCGTTGCCAAGTTCCATCTACCTAGCTCTTGCTGTCCTTCTCCCCATTCTCCCCATTCCTTCTTTAGCCTTCTCCTACCCCATTCTCTACCCCAATTCCCTACCCCAATTCTTATCATCTCTGCATTCCCCTTCTGTTCCCGCCATGGATCACTCATCTGGATCCGAAAAGGACGAGAAGCGTCAGGACCTCGAGTACAACGCTGGACTCGAGTCCCACGGCGAGCACACCATCGCTCACGATGCCGTCTTTGGAGAAATCACCGAAGATGGTCCCAATTACCGCGCTGTATGTTTCAGATCGACAGTTCCACGTGAGAGACTAACAGGATCAGGTTGGCTGGATCGGCACCGTTGCCCTCATGATGAAGACACAGGTCGGCCTCGGCGTCTTGTCCATTCCCACCGTCTTCGACTCCCTTGGCCTTGTCCCCGGAATCATCGTCCTCATCTCGATCGCCGCCATCACGACCTGGTCCGGATACATCGTCGGTACCTTTAAGCTGCGGCACCCAGAGGTCTACGGTATCGATGATGCCGGTGCTCTCATGTTTGGCCGAGCTGGTCGTGAGGTCTTTGGCATTGCCTTTTGCCTCTGTATGTTGACGTCCTTGGCTTTTTAAGGTACCAGCTAACACATTTAGTCTGGATATTTGTTGGCGGCGCTGGTATGCTCGGTATCTCGATCAGCTTCAACGCCATGTCGACGCATGGCGCATGCACTGCCATCTTCGTCGCTGTTGCCGCCGTGATTGGCTTCTCCCTGTCAAGTATCCGTACGCTGGGCAAGATCTCTGCGCTTGCCTGGGTTGGCTTGATCTGCCTTCTCACTGCCAGTATGTATCCCCTGAGATGAATCCCCCTGTGCGACTGCTAATTCTCTCAGTCTTCACCGTCACCATCGCAGTCGGCATCCAGGACCGTCCCTCCGAGGCGCCCCAGACTGGCCACTGGGAGTCCGACTACAAGATCACCCCCTCGGGGACATCCTTCACCGAGGCCATCGCCGGTGTATCGTCCCTCATCTTCGCCTACGCCGGCACGCCCGCCTACTTTGCCATCGCCGCCGAGATGAAGAACCCCCATCACTACACTCGCTCCCTGATGGTTTGCCAGGCCGGAATGACCATCACCTATCTCATCATTGGAATCGTCGTGTATATCTACTGTGGATCCTTTGTTGCCAGCCCTGCTCTCGGCTCTGCTGGTCCTCTGATCAAGAAGATTGCCTATGGTCTTGCCCTTCCTGGCCTCATCGCGTCAACTACCCTGGTTCTTCACGTGAGTGATCTGTCTGTTATAATCACTGCTGTATAGAAACTAACAGTGATACTAGTACTCGGCCAAGTATGTCTTTGTGCGTATGCTCCGAGGCACAAAGCATCTCAACTCGAACGGCATGGTCCACTGGGCCACCTGGATCGGCTGCACCGGCGGCGCCACTCTCATCGCCTACCTGATCGCCAGCGGCATCCCCGTCTTTGGCGGCCTCGTTTCCCTGGTTGGGGCACTCCTCGGGACCCTCATGTCGTTCCAGCCCATGGGCTGCATGTGGCTCTACGATAACTGGCACCGCCGCAGCAGCGCCACCCTCGGCTGGTATCTCATGGTTGCCTACAGCATCTTTGTTATCGTCTCTGGCACCTTTTTGATGATTGCGGGCACGTACGGCTCCATCGTCGGCATCATCGACTCTTATAAGGCCGACGGGGGCTCGTCTGCGTGGTCGTGTGCCGACAACTCCAACTCGACCTAGTCTACTCGGACTTGAGCATTTGAGAGCGTTCTGCGTATATAGTTTAGATTATACAAGATCGGATTCTTGTCCGACATGACTGCGAACCATTCTTGCTCGGTGCCCCCTTGAAATTGGGACGTGGCCGCGTATTCGCCGCCAGTCTGATCTTGAAGAGAGGGCAGACTGGATTTTCCAGGACAGTTGTGTTAGGAGGTGGACTTTCTGATAAAAGGGCCACTTCACTTGGTCCATACGGTGAAGTCCAGGAAAATGAGATGCTCACCCAGCTGCGCCGCTGTGTGGCTGTCAGGAGACACCAAAGGGACGGAGACAAGGCAGGGGATGCTCAATCCATCTCGGGGTCCATCCCGGCACAGCAATTAGACCTCTCTTGTCTGAAAAGAGCCTGTCAATACTAGATATCGAAACGAGCCTACTAAAGTACAGAGTCTGGGGAGAAAGGGCATGTTCTTTTTTCAGGGGTTCATGAGGCACTTGGCCATCTTCCGAGATCACCGTCTTCCCATTGAAGAGTCCAGAGTAAGAGGTCTTTGCCTCAAACCACAATGCCATTACTGTCCCCCAACATCTTGCGTAACAGTTCCTTTGCCCTGTCTGGATCCCAGTCCACCAGGATCCGCTCCTTCACATCATCCATCTTTCTCTGCACGAACACTTCCATATCTCTTCTTCCATCCTCCCCCAGAAGATGCACACTTGTTGTCCAGAACCGATCCTCTTTGACATTTGCCTCCCTAGCGCCAAAGAACCTTTCGTCCAGGAACTTCCAAAAGATTGCATCGAAAGCCCAGCTCTTTCTCGAAGCGTAGTTGAGCCAGAACCGACCGCTGACCCAGCTCTCACGCATCTGAGAGGATAGTTTCAGCGGCATCTCGTCAGTCGTCGCACATTCGGCGTCTTCCATTGCAAGCAACCAGGTCTCGATCCGGACCTCATAAACAGTGGCCCAGTCGTCAATTCCACGGGACCACATCTCAGAGACCTCCAGTAGCAGCCACCACGGGGGATCGAGGCTGAATTGCGTGGGAGCAATATATGTAAACTCCCAGTCAATAGCCGCAACGATGTTGTCCTCTTGGTCCAGAAGTAGATTTGCTGGCCTCAAGTCGTCACATCAAAGCCGAAAGGAGTCTGATCTATTCGGTGCTGGGCACGTAAACTTGGAAGACTTGGACTCAGCTGACCAGGTATCCTCTTTGAACCCAAAAGTAGATAGTCGACCTTGTTTTGCGAGCAAATAAAATAACTTGCGTGCCACATACTTATTCCGGCAGTCGTCTTCTGAGTAGATAAGATTGTTATGTTGAAAGAGTAGCTGTGCCATGTGCATCTCTGCCAGGGCAGTGTACCAGTCATCGGCACTCTCGTAGGTCTGATCCGATGGCGGGAGCACTGATCTTGGAATGTTGGCAAGCTGGATCATGTTGTTCATGCTCTGGGTGATGAGCCGTCTGGCCACCGAATAGCCGTTTTCAGCCTCGATCAACGATTCGATCCTGGTAAAGCTGGGTTTTGAGAGCTGTAATAGAAGAACAGCAATTCTCTGATACAGACTCCTAAGCAGACCCTCGTCAATGTTTGGGTTCAGCACCGGAGTCTCATCTGGATGTTGACCAGGGTCGCAAGGGCATCTGACATGTCCCGAACACTTTTGACGTGCTGCAGGATCAGTGCCGGTCCAACGTCAGAGGACGATGTGCTGTGAAAGAGAGCTGGAACCGGAATAGCGGTGTTTTGGGCAAGATAAGTCATAGTTGCGGCTTCGTAGAGGGTCTTTTCTTCCGGGAACTGCATCAGGTCGGGGCATGGTAGTCGAATAATAATATCGGAGGAGTCTCCTTCGAGACTGATTCGATAGAGAACGTTGAAACCGCCGAAGAATATCGGAGAGACGAGTGATGCCCGCTTCTGCAAGACCTTTTCGGCCAGGGTCTCGACCAGGCGACAGGTGGATTTGAGTCGGAGCCGCTTCTGAGACTTTTCCCAGGCTTCGTCGTTCCTATCCCACGCAACATCATCGAAATTCTGTCGAGCTTTCATCGTTCGGTTGTCGTGACCAAGTCACCGCATCGTCAGGCACGAAGACGACGCGGTAAACATGCGAGTGGGAGAATTACGAAACGCCCAGTGGTAGGGTCGTGGAAGTCCTAGAGCTCTTGCTGCCTCAGGCAGAAGATTGGGGGCTTCTGGTTAATCCGTTGGTTGGTTGTTGGTCGTTGGTTGATTCCCTGCATACAGCAATTGTAAATGGATGAGGGCAACCCTTCCAACCCTCGTATCTGGCTGGTTCTTACGATAGCCGGCTCATCAATGTGGCCTGCTGCCTAGTGTTCATGACCTGATCTGGTTGCTTCACGGGATTATATGTGGTAAACTGTATTTTTGGGCTGTTGCTCCGGGCGAGGAGACGAAGAGGGTGTGGTTGGCGTTCAAGGCCGACCAGAAGTTTAAAGAGCCCGAGTTGCTCCCTCTTTGGGCATCTCATCAAGGACAGGACCGAAACTACATGAACTGATTCTTCTTTCTTGCTGCTTGTTTTGGAAGGAGAATATCGACGTGTATCATCGCCGCTTTTATGGATGGGAGCTCAGCCAGGGCTCAGGCGGAGCTCGGGCGGTCGTCACCCCAGCTCCACACCAGACCCTGCCAGGGGTCAGAAAGCGTCCACCTGCCTGGAATCCTGCGGAACCCTGCCTCGCTCGGCCCGACGTTCAACTTGAAGCCTGCCATGCACGGCATCTTTGCCCAGGCCTCAAATTCGACGTCTATAAAAGACCGTCTTTGCCAACCAGTTTTCAATCTTAAATCTAAACACACTCATCACTCTATTCTCAGGCCCTCTTTTACCCCTTTCCCTTCTTCAATACGTTGTGCCTCATGTCCATCAAAAAGCAACGCGGGCGGAAGGCCCAAGACCCAGATGAGCTAGTCGAGCAGGCTTTGCTCAACGGTCTCTCACAAGATCGGTCCCAGGTTGATCCACACCCAGTGAGAAGGAACCTAGGCGAGCGAAGCGAAGAGAGATACAAGCGTGAGCTGATATTATGGAAAGCGTAAGTTCCCTTGTTCCATACCTATAAAGTGGCTAATTAATAACCTTGGAAACGTGTTGGGTATGAGAGAAAGTTTCCAGGGTCAACTGCGAACTTGCTAAATACCCACTGCTTTACCTCTGCGAGGTGCCAGGAGTTATGTCAGGCAAGGTATCGAGTAAGTAAATTTCGATAGAGGATGATTCAATCTAACTTTGTATTTAGGATCTACAGTGCATCTTGTCATGGAAGAATGGCTATCCAGAATTCCGCTTGAAATTTACTAGGGAAATTTGCAAAGCGAAAGACATGGACCAGTGAGTTATCCACTATTATTCATTATTTGCAACTCTAACGCTCTTTAGGCCGGAGCATCCATTTGCGGAGCAGATAGTAGGGCCAGACGGTCTTCCGCCACCTCTTTTTTCGCAGCCCATGTTGCATTGGCTGGCTAACATTCTATCCTCTCACGCATTTGCCGGACCTAACACTATTGATCATGTATTGGCACTTCGACCACCAAAGAACGGCAACTTCCGTATTCTGGAATGGGCTGATGATGCACAAGA
>JABFEP010000507.1:0-36172 GCA_013618265.1 Fusarium albidum
ATACCTATCATGTACGTTATCTATAAAAGGTTTATTACTAGAATGCCAGGTCTTCCAGCCATCACCTCAACAACTGCCAGTGTCATGAACGGCCTGCCGCATTCAGGCCGAGGGTTCACCCCGTTGGCTCAAAGAATTAGATCTTGGAACCGGAACAAACACACTTTGGCTGCTGATGCGGCAAGAGAGCTTATTTCCCAGAGTAACTCTTATTAGTGCTTGACACCACTCGTGCAAATACTAGAAATGACAGATCTTCCTGAGCGACATATACAAACATCATTCGACGACTACATCCGCTTTCACGACACGCTCCAAGACTCATAGAGTTGTTCCTGTAGGAATAGTATTCTTACACTATTTTGTACATCTACTAACTATACAGAATTACAATAGGTACAAAACCCCCACGCCCTCTCCCGACGCCTGGCATGAACCGACCCGATGACCTTTAGATGCAACTAAACAATAATGGAGAGGAAGGAAAAGCAGTTATGCTCTGAAGAGTGTTTAATGACAAGGAAAACGAGTGTGATGATGTTTTGGTAATAGGCTCAGAAAGAAACAAGGAGCTTCGACGTAACGAGTGTGGATTCCCCAGCACAGTCCCCATGAAGCAGCAAGCCCAGCTTTAGATGCCTCATTGCGGACGCAGCGCGCCCTTCTCGGAGTCACTCCACCGTCCGTGGATGAACTGCCGGACATTCTTACCCCAGAAGGCCGCAGGGACGGCCAGAACACCCAGGATGAGGATCAGCACAGCGATGACCACGGTGGGCTGGACAATTGCCTTGGTCTCGACCCAGGGCATGATGGCAGTGCCGATGCCGAAGCTAATCATGTTTCCGACAAATAGCTGGACAGCAAGCGCGGCAGCCGCCCACCGGGGGAAGGCCTCGGTGATCCAGAGAGTAAAGGCGATGTTGCCGGTGAGATAGCTGAAGAGGCTCAGGGCCGATGTGACGTACATCCAGATCGGGGCCCAGTCCTCCTGTATGGCGAACGCGTTGAGGAGGATGCTCACCAGGCCGGAAACGACGGGCATGGCAAAGATGGGGAGGTACACTTCGGCATGTCGGACACCACCCGTGCGCAGCGACCAAGACCGCGTGAGCCAGGCGATGAGGGGACCAGTGACCAAGGCGGCAAAGGCACCGACTATGCCAGCCACGCCGGACAACCTGCTGACAGCCTCGGGGTCCTGGCTCCACCGCATGACAAGAACGCTCGGCTGGGCGAGGTTCAGGTAGATGACGCCGCTGAGGATGACGCCGCTCAGGAGAGATACCCAGAAAGTGAGGGGGTTCAGGATGCAGAGCAGCATCTGCTTGTATGTGGCTAACATGGCGGTCCACGAGGTACCCGGGGCGCGAGACAGCTTGAGGCGCGAGAGGGGGTTCCGCGCGGCAGGAAGATCGGGCAGGGGCCTCTCGGCGCCGGCCTCGACGTCGTGCCAGTCATCGTAGATCTTTACCTTTTCCGAGCTGCTCTGGACGAGGATGCGGCCGTCGAGAGCGACCGGAGGGCGCAGGAAGTACGTCTCGGGGATGAAGATGAGGGCGAGGGCAAACGCGATGATGCACGGCACGGCCCAGAACTGGTAGACGGTGCGCCAGTTGACGTCGAGGTCGGTGGTCAGCGGCAGGATGATGAGGCTGAGCTTGATGAGGACGGCGCCGCTGCCCCAGTACAGGGAGAGGGCGTTTGGCCGCTCGTGGATAAACGTGGCATCGATGATGATGAGGATGATCTGTGCGTGTCAGATAAGAAGACCATGTTTCTTTTCGGGGTCCTTACCATGCCGACGGCCCCCCCAGCAGCCAAGCCTTGGAGGCTGATTGCTATGAGCAACAGGTGGAAATTACCAGCAATCCCGGCCCAGATGGTAGAGATGGCGGTGACGAGTGCCGAGCCCAAGAGAACAGGTCGACGTCCAACAGCCTTTGAGAGGGGGATCCCGATGAGGTAGCCGATCCCGACGAACAAGGTCATGGCAGAGGACAGCGTCTGCACACTAAACGGTGCGATATCCTGATCTCGGAGTCAGCTTGGTATCCCCTGGACATGATAGACTGCCACTTACATCTTGCCCAAAGTCCTTCTGGATGGCCTTGACTAAGAAGCCAGGGAGGTTGAGCTCGACCGAGGCGACCACCGAGTAGAGCTGCAGGGCGATAAAGGCAAAGGCCCTCTTGGACGGGCTCCACGTCAGCGGGTCCCGGTGGGATGTGCTCGGGATGGGCAGCTTGAGGACCCTGCCGGTGGACGAGATGAAGAAGACGCTGCCAGCAGCGTGGAGGGAGTCACGCTTCAAGGGCTCACGCTTCGACGTGGACGTGGACGACGCCGACAGGGAGGACACCTCGGATTGAGCCATCGTTGTCCAAGTGCTGGGCCCTCAAAAGCCTCTGTTTTTTTGTTTAACGTAGTAGAAAGAAGGAAAAAAGAACGAACGAATACCAAACTCCAAGTCTCGCTTCTATTGGGGGGACGTCAACAGGTTTATTCACTCGTGCCTATCCCAACTCTTAGGCAAACTCCCGGAGGCACAGCCCGCGGACGCCGGCATGCGTTCGGAGGACAGAACCCTGGGCCATACGGTGGCCCATACCCGTATGCAAGGGGAAAAACTTCAAGGTGACATGGCGACGGGCGCGTGTGGGAGTCGAAGGACCTTGACGAGGGGGCTCGATTGGCCTGGCAGAGGTTTTAAAGTTTCCCCGGGGCTGATGCCAGGGCTCCAGGGGTGTCATGACGTTTGACCTGGCAAAGTTTCTTTGCTGGACAGGGTCCTTGGAGCCCAATGACTGGGTGTTTTGGCAAGGCTGGTAAACTGGCAGGCTGGATGGCTGGTAATAGTCTATCACCCAGAACAGGCTGCCATGGCTGCGCCTTTCAGGGCTGGCCGGGCGTTTCGGATGGCTCTGATTCTCAGACACGGTGGTGAAACTGCCTGTGCTCTCACGTTTCCAGGTTTCCCGTTGATTTGGCCTGTGATTGGGAGGGTTGCCCACGCTGAAGGGTACCCCTGCCATATGACGGCAACTGTCAAGGCTGTTCAATTAACCTGTTCCACGTAGTCATCTGCCGCTGAGTAAACAAAACCTTTTTTGCAGTGACATCTCCAACGCGTCCCGTTTCGGAGAGATGGAACGTGGCTGTTGCAGTACCACGCTGGAAATCTATGCCTTCATGCTGCAACCATAACTAGAATCACGCTCTACGCTGGGCCATCGGCCGTTGGGCGCTGGACTCGGCCATCGCAGCATGCTTCATCCTTGTGCACTGCGGCCTCGCCTTGTCAACTGCCGCGGCACCTCAAGACACGTTCATGCTGCGCGCAGGATGATTGAGATCGGCGGCCATGAATAATGCCAGCAGACGCCGCCCGGCGGTTTCTTGCGGCGCGTTTGGGCCTGCGCGAGTAATGCAGCTAGCATTGACTGACGATCCCCCCGTCCTCCGGTTGAATCTGCCGAGTGATCCACTGGCTGTGGATGACTGTGGTCCGTGACTGACTGTGAAAGACTGGATGACTGATGACTGATGACTGTGGGTTCTCCTCCCTCAACGGGGATCACCAAGCGCCGGCATGCACGAACCCATCAGCGGCACTGCACCCAGGCTGCCGCCCTTAACAGCGGCAGATATCAATGGCCTTACGGGTGGATTCACTCCCGGATTACATAGCAAGTCGAGGGAAAATGCCAAGTTAACCTTAATGTCTCAGACTGCCGAACCGTTCCGAAATCCCATCAAGGTTTTTTCTTTCATCTCGTATTCCCTCACAGCGACGCAAAGCCAAGCTCGTAGGCGAAACCAACCACCATCCGGACAAACTGCTGGACGTGTGCAAAGTTGACGGTGCTGAGCGTATCCTGAGCCGTGTGGATGTAGGGGCTGCTGTCGTCAAACGTGGACTCGAACGCAAACGCGGATGGGTATCCTGCCCTGGTGGCCGACGCGTGATCGGAGCAGCCATAGCCGCAAACCGAGTCGACGGTGGGAAGAGAAGTGTACTTATCATGTGAGATACTGTCAATCTCTCAAGTGGTGGCACTTACAGCAGCGATGACCTTCTTAAGGTACGCCGTCAACGAAATGTCGACGTTGTCGGTGATGATGCCGATGACCTCCCTGGTGCCGGGCTTGATGTAACCCGTCATATCCTGGTTGAGCATGGCCTTGACGTCCCGGCCCTGACGGAGGTACTGCTGGAATATGGCACTGCTTCCGAGCAGACCGGCCTCCTCGCCGGCGTACCAGTGGAACTCTATAGTGTTGGCAGCCTGGCCGGAAGCGATCCGGGAGTCTGTCAGGAGAACACGGAAAGCCTCCAGGATGGTGATACTTCCAGAGCCGTCATCGTCTATGATAGTCAACACTTGATTACTTGACTAGTGGTACGTAACTCACCAGCACCGGGGGCACGACCAGCAGCTCTATTCTGCAGGTTGACAGAGTCCTGGTGTGCGCCGACGACGATGGTCTTTGCGCTCCTACCAGGAATAGTAGCAATGATGCTCGGCTGGCGGAACGAGTGCGCAAAGGTCGACACGCTCACGCCCGAAGCACCACTGGCCGAGATGATGGACCGCACCTGTCCGAGGAGCCACTCCGCGGACTGCTGTCCGTAGGAAGCCGTGTAGTACCTATTGTGGAAGTTGGAAAAGGTGGTCAGGGCGGTGCGCATGCGGGACTGGCTGATCTGCGGGAGGAGGGCGTTGACGGCGGTAGTCTGGGCGACGGCGTCGGGGAAGGTGGCGAGCACCTGGATGCTCACGGGTGGGTCCTCATCGAGGTCTGTGATGTCGATGAAGTGTTTGTGTTGCTGGGGTTGTTAGACGGGCAGTAAGTATAGGCGAGGGAACATACAGCCTTCAATGCCCACTTCTCTTCCTCGGTGACGGTGCGGACATCGCCAGGCCCGAGCTCGATCTTGTATAGCTGCTCTTTGGAGCGGGGTTGGATCGACGCGGCGTTTGATACCGCTGCGAGGAGCGCGAGTGCAAGAGTTGGATGCATGGCGAGTATTCAAGTGTGTAGCCTAGTTTGATGAATCCGAAATTCATGTCCCTCCAATCCTGTATTTAAGTACTCAACCATATCACGAATCGCCCTTTTCGGTAGGTCATGCAGTCCGTATCTGCTCGGACAAAAGGACACAATCCGGCAGACCACTGACTGCATCCAAGGTGCCATGGATATCCCACTGACGCCATCGCCATTCGACCTTCCGGAATCAACCCGTCTGCCGGCCTCCCGTCCGATCGACCTCCTCGATATCGACCCAGTGTCGCATCGCCTGGTTGCAGCGGGCCGCGTCGGCATTGCCCGTTTGGGCAGGTCGTTCAAGTCGGGGACTTTGGAGCTTGGCATTGCTGAGGGGTCGAAGTCGACGTGTATAGTCCGCCTAGACTCTAGGGTGGGAGATGATGGAAGATATGATGTAGTAATTTAGCCCACGAATAGGAATCCTAGGGCTGTCGATCAAGGGAACTGGCTATTGCAGTTCTGATGTCAGTTGGCAGTCCAGGGTAAGATTGAGATATGTTTATCATTGGAAGCAGTCTACCTCAAAGGGGTATGAAGCAATGAAGTATGGCATGACTGCTGTCACTATCCTAGAATACGCTTTGCCCCGGCAACCACTGTCTAGTCCGCCTTTTAGCAGTCTTAGTCTCGTCATCATCCTTGCCCTCCCTCAGCTCATCCACACAATCCTTCTCATGCTTCGACGCAAGATGATCCGCAAAGATCCCCCCCCGCGCAAACAACCTCGGACACCAAGAGCAGTGGAAGAGTCCATCACGACCACGAAACTCGCACAGCCTAGGATTCTCGTGGCCGCTCCTCGACCTCTTCACCATGCAGCACAGGACCGATGGCGGCACCTCGAGAGGTTTGACCCCGAAACGGAGCTCCTCATGCGACTCCTCCATCGGCGTGTCCCCTGCTTGCTCGGGACGCCCCGTTCCTCGGAGCACTGCAAACTTTCTGGCGCTGATGATGGGTGCGTCGGCGGGGCTGTTGTCGGTTCCTAGGATCAACGGCGGGTACGACATGAGTGAGGATTGGAGTCGCGGGAGGATGATGGGCGGTGCGTCTGTTTCGAGGATGGCCCTTGGGAATCGGAGATCCATGGATCTCGAATGGAGCTTGTGGAGGTCGGCTGTTGTGTGGTCTAGCAGGGCGCGGTTGATGTGCTCTCGGTGGGCTACGAGCGTGATTGAGGGTAGTTGGGTGGTTAGATGCGCCGATATGGTATGTATTCCTGGGAGTTTGGGGGGTGTGGTTTCGGGTTGGCTCTGGGTAGGGATAACTGTCTGCGTTTCTGGACTCGAGGCAACTTGGTCGACGGCGACTGTCGCCTCTGAGCATTCTTCACGAGGTATTTGGATGTCGTCTTGGTCGAGGGAAGCATCTGTGGGCGAATCCTCAGATTCCTTCTTCATGCAGGGACTCTCGTCGACCACAGAGCTGCTGTCGAAATCAGGGTCAGGTATTGACGAATCCTTGGTTTCCTCGACAGCCGGACTGCTCTGGGTTCGCTCTTGGTAAGGAGGCGGGTCTTCTGGCCTCTCGACGGCCAGATTGCTCCCTTCGTCGACCTCGGAACCACTCATCTCGCTGTCACTGTCGACATGTTGACCTGTCGTCGGCGAATCTTGAACTTCATTGACAGTCCTCTCCTCAACTGGCGAGCAGCTCTTACTACCCCTTTCCGTGTCGGGGTATAGACGCAGATCGTGGGTCGTCTCAGGCGAGGTGTTTTCTGTGTCGACGTCTGAGAATCCCTCACTGTCTATTTGCATGTCATTGTCCGAGATGTCCGAGTCTTTGGATTCATCCGCAGTCAAACTGCTTTCTTGGCCAGGCCTAGAGCAAGTCTCGCTGTGGAGTTGGTCCTCGACGTGGACATCTGGCATTGGCAGATCGCGTTCCATCATCTGTAGGATCTTGGCTGCTTCTGGCACTTCGGTCTCCTCTGGGGTTTCCACCATTTCTGAAACATCCGTCCCTGGAGACCCGGGATCGACGGCCGGCTCGGCGAGTGTCTGCATGGCATCTGGTGACGACGGCACTGAACTTGCACACGGAGAAGGAGACGGGGACTCGTAGCGACCTACTGGCTATTCAGTAAAACTCAAAGGGACATAGGGGAGAACCAACCAGTTGGCAGCGTCCGGGTCAGACGCCTCCGGATAAAGTCCCTGGCTGCTTTCAAGTTGGGGATGAGAGACAAGGATGAATCAAAAACATTCACTGCCTGAAGGTCGCCGGCACAAGCCCAGCCTACGCTACTCTCGTCTGGAAAGTCGAAGCCGTCAAAGTAGATTGCCGGGAACCTCCTCTGCATGACGAGCGGCCCGTCGTCCTCGTACCCGTCCCGCCACTCCAGACCCCCCCCGTCATCCGTGTAGCAGGCCGGCACGTGGTCCAGCAGGCCCAGGTCCTGGATCGTCATTGGCAGGCCGACGTCCAGCCCGTCCTGAGGGAGGATCATGGCGGGGAGCCAATGTTTCGCCACCTCGTGGTACGCGAGGTAGATGCGTCCCGCAGCAGGGTTGGCGATGCCGCCGAGGTCGTGCTGCTGCTGATTCTGCTGCTTCTTCCTCCCGCGTACGCTCTCTCGGTCGCCGCCGGACCAACTCCGCGCGTGTCTGCCAATCTGGGGCTTTGGCGTCTCTCCCCGCTCGAGCAGGAACTGCCGCCGTGCGGCGCGGTGACGCATGATCTGAGGACGAGGGACTCTTGTGCTCTGGTGAGAATCAGAAGCAACCGCGTTGTTCTTCTCCGCCATGGCCTCGTCGCAGTCCATCACCTCGACGCCGAAATTCTGGATGAGCACCTCTGTCGAGGTCTCCCACTGGTGACCGTGGTAGCTGCTCCTCCAGTGCGCGGCGGCGCCCCGCAGCGGATGGCTCTTGAAGGCGGTCTCGTGCTCGTCGCAGCGGAGGATGAACCACGGGCCGTCGGCGGGGAACCGGATCATGACGTGCTTGATGGGCGCGTTGCCATCCTGGAAGACCTCGTCGAATGTCGTGTACTGCTGTCTTGTCGTGTTTTTCTCTCCTGTCGTGTTTTGCCGTCGATGCTCAATCGGGGAATTCGAGTCGGCACACACGATGGTATCCTGTGTTTTCGAGTCGCTCCCGGCCGCATCCTTGGGACGTTGTGAAAATGCCGCTCTTCTCCCTCTGCTCGGTCCCGACCCGGAACGTTTCCGAGCGCTCAGATTAGCCGGTCGAAATGACTGAGTATTCCCCGAAGCAGTCCCCGAAGCAGCATTTTTCCTCTGCACCCTGTAGCGAGAAGACGTCCTTGGATTCATGGCAAACCCTTGTGTGATTTCCGACGAGGGATTTTTACGACAGCCGCCCGACTTGCGGTCAGAGAAGGAGGAAAGGAAAAAGTGTGTGTGTGTGTGCCAGCTGGAATGCGCCAGCGCTCCTCCTTATAGCAACTCTGCCTGGTAGACCCGGCAGTCTGGCTTTGCATGCCATTGGCCCACGACTATCACGTCTCGGCCAAGAGGCCAACAGCGCACCGCCGAGAACCTTGCTGACGGACCCATTGGTGGAGTTACTGCGGGGGATGCTGTTGCTGCTGCACCATGCATCCTCCCTCGCATTGTGGACGGCGAGTCCGAGAGGTCATCACCGAGCCGACAGGACTGAATTATTAAATAAATGAATCAAATCAGACGATTAGAGTGAGACAGAACCAGTAATTACCGAGATTACTGAGAATGCTGAGAATGCTGGCTGATGCTGTGCTGTGGTGCCTCTGAGTCATGAGGATGCGGATATGCATGTCGGGCGACTGACTCGGTCACGTCAGTTCCAGACACTGTGGCTCGTCCCCAGCCACCCGGGGAATTTATGAAAGTCCAAATCCCTCACCCGTGCGATCGCTTATAAAACCCTAGCAAATCCTTTCCGCTCTCCACTGCACTTGATAGTCAGGACTATTTATAGTCTGTGTTGAGACATTCAACATGTGAAATGTCAGCATGTGATTCCTTGTTGCTATAATACTGATTATGCCTTTTTTATTTCATGCTCGACATGAATATTCGCTCTCAAGCAGTCAGCCGGGAAAGCATTCTCGCGAGCATTGGCACAAGCACCTTGCCCTGTGGGGCTTGTACACCGATTAACGTTTTCCGCGATACGAGAGGGTTACACGGAGATCAATATTGCAGGCCGGAGACCCGTGCCCTAATTTTCTATTGTTCCACGGCCGTGTCCGGGTTTATCTTTCGGTTGGCGTGTTTGCCAATGCAGCTGGCGTCAACCTCGGGAAGCGCGACATGATGGCTCAGCCAGGATCGGAATAGCTGACTTTGTGAATCTTACAGCTTTTAGTCATGGCGCTTGCCGCGCTTCAGAGGGCCCATTATCCGGGTGTTCCCGCCGTCCGAAAAGCCAAAGTAGAGAAGCTTAAGTTTTACCTCATGAAATTGAAAGGCTAGATCATGTTGGTCCATTGGGTGACAATAAATGGCCGAACTCGCTCTCTGACGAACACGTCGCCGGAGTATATTTAGGCCCAAGGATATTGGGTTAATCGACGGTCCTGATCACCAAACTCACCCTTAAACGCGATGATGGTCCGAAAATACGTCTTCTGGCAACGATAGAGCCAACGGCAAGGCCGGACGCTTCCAGCATTTCTATGGCCACCCGGGGACATCACAGAGCCATCTGGCCACAATGACTAGTACACCGGGTGAAGAAGATCCGAACTGGTCGCCGAATAAGTCTTGAAGCCTTCTTTTTTTCTAGATAAAAGTGTCGGTCTTCTGGCAACAAAGTTTGGCTTGGCGATGCCGGTAGATAGCAGGGCCACTAGCCCGACGCCGTGTTTGATGGCCAGACGAAGCCGCCATAATGGAGATGCCCTTGCCGTATTGAATAGTAGGAATAGAGACTGACGAACGAGGCTTAGTAGGGACGACCATTTTGGCGACGGCTCGCATTGTCGAGTTTATGGTGATGACAACGGTGCCTAAGGTACTGCCGAGTTGAGACAGAGGGATTGTTCATAGTCGTCTGGTAACTCCATGATTGATGATTCGAGTACATCGCTGTTCTTCCCGCCTTGTCACTGAAAATACAGTGTGTTAGGCTATCATGTTGGATGGACTACGCAACATGGTCGTCAAGTGCTCAACATTACATGATCTGCCACCTGTCTGTAGCGTCGCATATGCTGCTGGAAAGCTTGGCGCGGCTGCTGATGCCTCTTATCTGTAGCAAGAGACCTTAAACGAAGTAACGATTTAAACAAGCCTAGAAGCAGAATGGAAGAACCACCGTCATCCTCCGATTTCACTCATCATCTACCCGACATGGATCAGACGGACAATAATTGCACGATTTGCCAAAGTCCCTGCCAAAGTTCCCATCACTCGGCAGAATGTGTCACTAGAAGGCCAGACCCGCTGGCCAGCAGTTGCATTAGCGCAGACGAGAATGCGAGGCCAAACAAGAGCCCATTCACAGTCAGATGCATAGCCGTCAGGTATACCCTGAAGTCGTGGAAAACTCGGATCTGGCATGGGAGTGCTAGGGTTATTGAATTAGAAAGATGGCATCGTGACAGCGCCTTTTATGCCTTGGCAAGGCTCACGTTGAGCATAGCAGACTATGACTTTCAAGTCGGGCTTGGCGGTTTTGATCTAAGTGGCATACCCATCGGCCAAGGTCAGGGGTCTATGCAATTTACGAAACGGCCCGATGTGCTCTGTGGATATCAAGTCCGAATATTGCCCGAGGACTGCTTTTGTTTCTTCGCTGGAGGAGAAAAGATAGATTTACAGTTATAGATGGAATGCAATATTTAATGTCATCTATTATATATCACCGGAGAGTCGGTACAACTGAAATACTCAAGGTCTCCTTCTAATTACTTCTATAATCTATATCTGCTCCATTAGGCCAGCTAATAAGAACTATATAGCAGCACTTAAAACTATGGAACTAAGGATATTATTACATGTCATAGAGCCAAGACGACGTGAGTGAGCCAGCAGGTTACATGAGGAATTATTATAGAGATGAGTTGGATACCTTTATGAATATTTCAGGTCACTGCCAGACTCTGCTATTGATGGCAAGCCGTCTCCCTACACATGGCAAAGATACCCCTACACATGGTAAAGATACCCCTACACATGGTAAAGATACCCCTACACATGGCAAAGATACCCCTACACATGGCAAAGCTACTGCCGCCGGTACCTAACACTCGCCATGCTCCCTCCTCTCTTTAATTGGCACTCGTGGTGCGTGGCTCTCTTCAACCGTTCATTCTCAGGGGTTTCTATACGAGCTACACCTTCGATACCCTCGTATGAGGCGCGTCTCGATATGGTCCGTCTTTGTGGGGTACCCTCTGACAGTTAGGGCAGTCGAACAAGAATCTTGCTTCTCTCAATCAAGAATTGGAAATTACTCTCGTCTTCTGCTCACGTCGGCGTGTAGTATCGTGTATAGATGCTCACCCTCGTTCCTCAACCTGATTGCCAAGGTATGATTCTAGGAGCAACCTTGTTCATACCGGGGAGTTTTATGTCCGGGCAAAAGGTCCGTGCTTAGCCACGCTGTGAAGATCACTTCTTCTTTCGAACGGGCATGCAGACGGTCGCCCACGTCATCAAGTCAGCTGTCAGCTTGACTCGGATCAGGCGGTGTGACAGCAATCCATGAGTAGCGATCAGCTGCGCTGCTGTAACACAACAGGGTGGCTCATCGTGAGAGTAGTGTTGTGCTCACTTATGTTTCAATTGCTGCCACTGCCCAGTCAGGCCAGTGACCACTCCCAAGCTGTGCCCTGACCATGACGGACGTGTTGTACCCTTCACCTCGGACCCAATCATGAGAAACTGTATTTGAGTTTACCACGGTTCCTGATGCCCAACTCGGCAAACCCCGTTGTCAAAGTTGTAATAGAGTCTAGCAGTTTATCAGGCGCGGGACGGAAGTTGCCGCCCCGTCCAAGAGAACCTGAAAGATCTACCGATACAAGCCCATGCAAGCGCCATGTCCCCATTGTCACTCGGCCATCACGTCAAATCTCGGTAGGTGGCCCGACCGTCAGGGCACTCTCAACGACCCCACGGCACCACGTGAAGGCTCAAGAGCCCAGTTCCCTCCTTGTCTGAACTGTCTCTGGGACACGCCAAGACTTAAGCCACGAGTCAGCGACGGTGATCGAAATGTGATGGAAAGATGAAGATATGTCAAATGGATGTGGCCTAGCGCGAGGGTTAGAGCCTGTTCCTGGGGTGAGACAGTTGGTGAGTGGCTGGCTCAAACAGCTGGGGGGCCGGAATGGGAAGCTCATCGGGCTTGCGCGGTGCTTCTACGTTGTGGGTTGGGTTCCATTTTCTTGGCTGGACATGTTTGGTAGTGGAACACGCTGGAGGTGATGTGATGTGGTGCTGGGTGCTGTGACTGAGGGCGGCTTGGCTGGAGTCCAGGATGAAAGGGCCGTGTGCCGAAGACGACAGAATCAAGTCTATATAGACGACATGTTATCAACAGCTTCATTTCTCGAGACGCCTCTCGGCCTTGAAACATCTCTCGTGGGCTGGACATGTGCCCCGACGGGACAAATTAGCACTTTTAACTCCCAGGGGTGTATGGGACAGAGGACGATACGTTTGGACTGGCTGGGTGATAAAAACGCACCTCAATGAATGCCCAAGGGATAGTATCACTCCGAGGGTCCGTGTTCCTGAATTTCAGTCGTGGATGCTTCAGTCCCGAATACTTCAGTCTTGGATACTCCAGTCTGGATACTTCAGGTTGGATACAGTCTGGCAGTCTGGATACACCAGAACGGCCATCTCCGGATTGGCATGTCGTCTTTCCAGGCCCAAGTGGCTGATCTCGAAACAATAGCCGTCGCATCTGGTCTAGCCAAGATGGACGAATGATCAGGGCACGGCCGGTGAGGCGAGGAAGAAAAAAACTACCGGCCCATATCTCGTCACCTCCAGCCATCATTCTCCCAGGACTCACCACTTTGCCATGGGCGGGAATGGGAAATAGCACGATCTGCAACCGGCCTGTCACCCCGAAGGCGCGATAGGGACGCCTCGCTGGTTCGAGTGCAGAGGGGGCTTGGTCTTTTTGAATCTTGGGCTGCCACATGGCGCAAATACCCCTCGCTAGTGAGGAGATGTGGCTATGTGGCACCCCTGATGTTGATGTCCAGGCTTTTGGGCACTGACACTCCGACAGCCTACTGAGCCTAATGTTTAGCTGAATTTATTAAGTTATCAAACTCCGAAACTATATGTGACAGGTGCCCCTCGAGGCTGCAGACGCGGACTCTTTAGCACGGGCGCCACGCTTACTCGGACCCCTGGCCAATCAACCCCCCTCCAAAGACGTCCCAGACGATGGAATCCGGCACTTGCCAGGAGGGTTTCTGGGCCCGGCAGGCCGGCACTTTTCTGGCCCCCGCCCCGGCTCGGCGTGGAATGCTGCTGGGCTCTCTCCTGGACTGGCACTGGAATGTTTATTGGCTGGGCCGGGCCAGATCCTTGGGGATATAAGCGAGATACGGTGTGCGGTGCCTGTATTTGGTAGCCTGGTCCTCCCTTTTTTAGAAGCCCAATTCTCTTCTCTTCTTCTTCCTTCTCCGACTTTCTCCCCCGCCGTCAAGATGCCTCTGTTCAACCCAGCTGCTGTGGGTTCCTTCAAGCTGAAACACCGCATCGTGCTGGATCCTCCTCTCCTGGGCTGGACCGAGGACCAGGTAGAAGACTACTGTAAGACAGTTCCTGCTAGGCCAGGGGTCAATGCTGATGTTCCACTTTTTAGTCGACGAGGTCGAGATTGGCGGTGCGCTCGTGCTGGCGCCTGCGGCCATCACCGATGCTACGGAGGAGGCCCAGAAGTTTGTCATCAAGCGCGTGCACGATCAGGACGGGGCCATCTTTGCACAGAGTAGGTGGTCCATGCTTGAGAAATCTCAACGACTAACGGCGTCTATCAGTCTCTGATGGAGGGTTCCCGATCGATAACGCGCTTCAAGGCCTTGTTGCAGCTGCCACGGCTGCGATAAAGACGGGGTATGATGGCGTGGAACTCTGCCTGGGTGAGTTGTCTGGGTCCTATCATCTGGGCCATTTCTGACGTGTACCAGGACTGGAATCCTCTCTGCGAAAAGTACTCCATGGGAACGTCTTCAAGGACAAAGCCGTGTGGACCGTCATCAAGACCCTCCAGAGGCTTGTCAGGGCGGTGCCACCACACAAGATAGGGATACGATTCCATCCCTTCGACATTGCACAAGGGCCTCGCGGTGCCCAGTCTGCTCCGATCTACTGCACGCTGATCGAGGCCATAAGAGGGCAGTTCTCAACCCTGGGGTTCGTCCACGTCGTGGCCCACACGCTGTTTGACGACTTTGAGTACGCCAACGAGAGGTCCCTCGACGTATTCAGGGCTCCTCTGGTGCCTCCACTTGGGAACGGGCCTGGCAAGATCGCCTTTATATCCGCGAACGCGTATGATCCCAAGACGGCGTGGCAGGTTGCCTCGAATAGCAGCGATCTCGTGGCGATAGGGAAGCCACTGGAGCCCAACTACGATCTGATTTCGATACTCCGAGATAAGGGGTCGTATGCCCTTGCGACGAGCACCGAGGACCGACTCCAGAGTATACGCACAAACTTGAAGAGCGGCAAGGAGTACATGGTAAAGTGGACGGCTCAGCAGGAATCACGAGTTCAAGAAGCCATGCGCCATATCGACTCGTACCTCGGCGAGTTGGATCCTCAGTCCGGTGGGGGAATCGACAAGGAAGTATGGCGAAAGGCGTGCACCTTTTCGAGCGAGGGCATCGCGTGGCCCTTTTGGGATGCTGAAGATGAGGATCAAGTTGCGACTTCGGACGGTGACCTCGAGGACGGCTTGACAGGATTCCAAGCGTTGAGTGACCCTCTGGTGCGAGAATCGATGGAACTTGTAAAGTCCATGTTGGACAGCGCTCTGGCAACTGCCAGTGCAGCCGTGAGCATCGATCCAGCCCTCGTTCAGCGCTGCACAGTCCGCTATGAAGCCGTCAAGTACACACAGCACGGAGCAGGCATAGGACTGCACCCCGACGGAAACATATTCTCGGCATTCATCACAAACGGGAACAGTCCACGGGTGTACGATCTTGACGGCACGGTCCGCTCGCCAGCATCAAACGGGACCGTCATCATGGGCGGGTCGACGCTGTACCGCTGGTCGCAGGGGGAATACCAACCGACGTTTCACGACGTCGGCAGCGACGAGGGGGTCTCGGTCGTGGCATTCTTTAACTTTCCGGATAAGACGTGGATATCGAGGACCTGTGCAGACTCGGAGTCGGAGTCGGAGCCAGAGTTCGAGTCTGAGGATGAGCATGAGGATGAGCGCTTCTTTAACGATGTCACGCGCATTCAGGAGGATGATAGGCTGCCAGAGGGGGAACTGTCTTCGCTGTGGGATATCATCACTGAGAAGCACAAGGGGGTGCCAGCTGCTGTTGCTTCTATCTAGGGTGGCGTTGGACGGTAGTATTTGGGGGCTTTGTATTTGTATATTATACCTTCGGTTGTAGACTTGTAATACTCGATTGTCTGTTGCTATTTCAAATTACTTGACTCCTATCAGACTCCCAACTCCCGTGTCTTCACAGATAGCCCCTGATATAAGATGACAAGCTGTCCACATCTCATGCCGCATGCTCCCTCGGTTCCATCTCTGTCGCCTCCTCGTCGACGGAACCTCTCCGCTCCTGCATATCCTGATCTGCCACCTCGTGGGCATGCAGCCTCATGTTGACAAACATGCCCCATAGCCCCAGATCGTACAGAATGCGCAGCACTCCGCCAACCACAAACGCGATCCAGAACCTGTCAGTCCCCGCGAGGGCTCCCGTGAGGGACGGCCCCGTGGCCATGGCGAGGGTGCGAAGCGTGCTCGTGATGCCCATGACGGCAGTGCGCTCGTCGGGTTTCACCACGGCTGCGATAAAGGCCGCCCTGGGCGCCTGGTCCATGGGGTTGAGACCCATCCTCACAAAGAGGAGGATGGTGGTCAGGGCCAACCCGCTGGGGAAGGGAAACAGGAGGACAGCCGTGGAGGACGGCAGATGTGTAAAGACCATGGTGTTGAGGAGGCCGATGTGACGGGAGAGAGGACCAGCAAAGACGGTCGAGACGACACCCAGGGTGAGAGCAGTCGACATGATATCTCCGAGGGCCGCCTTTGACAGGTGGAACTTGCGGTCGATATAGTACGTCGTCAGGGTCTGGGAGACCATGCCGTCGGCTAGAGAATCCACCACGAGGAGGAACCACAGCTTGTACATGACGGAGCGGGTAGACGACGAGACTTGAGAGAAGCGGCTCTTTGTCTCTCGAGGAGCAGGTCCAGCCTCGTCATCGTGACCCGACTCGTCGAGCAGACCCTGTGCGGATTCATCCGACGTCTCTTGAGCCTTGTTGTCAATCTCGCAGCCTGCGCCAAGAGCCGAAGCAAACACCATGTTGAGCACGCCCGTGACGATGTAGATCCAGAACGTAGCGTGGTACGTCTGAGCCATGGTCCAGCCGTCCCTCATGCGGAGCACCTCAACGAACCTCCCCGCGACCTCAGTCCCCGCAGCAGACCCTAGACTCGAAAACGTGATATACCACGCCAGCACATCTGGTCTCGTTCGCGGCGTGGTGATGTGCGACAGCATGGACTCCTCTATGGCGCGGAAGGGTCCAAAGTCAGCCCCTCCGGCGCTCACGACGCCCACGACAGCAGCAAACAGCAGGATCCAAAAGTTCTCAAAGTATGAAAACACGAGACCCGAGACGGCCATGAGAAGACCCCCCGCGAAGAGCACACGACGACGGCCCAGACCGTCGGCCATGAGCGTGACCACCAGCCCGAGGACAACGTCGCCCAGCAGCGTCAGGGTCATGAACAGGCCGATGCGGAAGTCGGAGAAGCCAAGCTCGGCGAAGAACAGGGCTATCGTGAGGGAGACGGCGCCAAAGGCAAACATGCGGCACGTCCGGGAGAGGATGACGAGCCAGGCGTCGCGGCCGGTCTGGTGCAGGGAGGCGATGCCCGACTCGTGGTACAGCCACGAGGCAGACGCGAGGCAGCTCCGTTCAGTGGCCATTTTGGATGTTTTACAGGTTGAAGGACACCGTGCGGCAGATCTTGGGCGTGGAAAAGAAATGACTCTTCCTGGGCAGGCATGACTGGTCGAGGTGCGGAGAATCGGATCTATCGGCATAAAGGCCGGCCGACACCGGCTTCTTACCGGTGCTGGAGATGCTTGGCGGATGGCACCATCCTAAATGGGGGTTGCATCGGTGTTACCAACGGAGGATGTGGATAGGATCTGAGAGACCGAGATTTTGGCCATGGTTGTTTAGGATGAGCGAATTAATTCCTTCTAGCTGTGATTGAGGTATTCGTTGCACTCTCGGTGAATGCCCTTGGGTTGATACTTGAACGAGGTAGATCAACTTCAGGACTGCTAATCTGATCATTCCGACGATAAAGAAGATGGTATTTTGAAACATGATTGACATGATTGGCCGACCAACACAGCTGCCTCTTCTTGGTCACAAAAGAGAGTGGTGCTCACAGCACTTGCTTGCATGCAGCGTCAATGAATTGCCTTGCCCTTGAGCTCTGCCACGACAGCGGATGCTATGGCTGAGAGCCCACACCCGGCCAACCACCAAGTCCCATATATTGTCATATTATTTCCAACGTCTCTCATCTGCCAACCGTCAACATAACGGTGCAACGATAATCACGATAATGCGCGATAGTAGAGAAACTACCCCAATCCCATTGACATGGCACAATCAGCTTATTCTAACACAATAAGCACGCCGGCTGCACAGCTAGAGGCGTCCCTTGTACAATTCTCAAGGTGAAGGAACCCAAAGACAATTGATAGAGTCATTGAGAAATATCATAGACCTTGATGGCATCGTCACTTGATCCATCCCTGTCGTGCCTCGTGTCACTTCCATCCTCCTTCACTCCAATGCCCAAGGGGATTGCTCAAGACAGACCAGAGCAAGCATGAGTCGACGAGATCTCGATGTGAACATGGCACAGCAGACCAATGACAACCTCAACTCTGACTGAGGCCAGTTCTTCTATGACGACAACGAGGAGCAAAAAGCAAAGAGCCAACGTAAGATATTAAAATTAGACCTATAGCACGGCCTATAGGAGATGCCGCCCTGATCCATCAAAGCAGAGATGCCAGCAGGAAACAACACTCGCCTGTGTCCAGCAGCTACACTCGGAATCAGTAATCAATATTATAGCATCGTGACCCTTCTCAACGCCGTCTATCTTGGCGGTCCTTTTGGCCGGCCAATCTCATCATGTAGCACGTCAAAGCGGGCCATATTCCTGACGGCTCAACCGTGATTACCAAGCTGTCGTCCTGATGGGGCTGAGCATCTGAGATGCATAGAAGCATTGCTCAACGTCTTTGCGGGCCCTCGGGCGGCCGACCTGACGGCCCCCAAGATAACCTTGCGGTTGATCCTACTGCCGGTGGTGCCGTCAGCGGCTTAAGGGGGATTTAATTGTGTACCTTGAGCCAACGGGTAAGCTTAAATTACTGATGCCTGGTGAGTTGCATTGAAACATTGGAGGCGTTGGTGTTTCAGTCAGATGAAGAAGGTCGCACTGTCAGCCCTACATGGACCAGGCAGGTCGAAACAGTCCTTTGGAATCATGAGATATCGGTCGTTATTAGAAGCCATTGCTAGATTCTAATCAACACAAGTCAAATTGAAATGGGATCGAAATAGAATTGAAATAGAACTTGTTCCAAGGCAACACGTGGGGATCATCGGCAGGCGGAATATTATCACGTACCGCAACGGTGAGCCGGCCCCACGCGCATTGCTCCGTTTCGATCCCAGACGGTTTAGCCCGTCAGCTTTCCGCGTCGATCTGTCTTGGCTCGTCTCATCACCCGAAGCTGCTGGCCTCGAGAGCAGTCATGATGTCATGGCCAGCGGCGAGCTGCCTCTTGCGGAGTGGGTCCCCTGGAATCATACCGAGAATGAAACCGCCCGGCAGTTGGTGAGGACTTGTGTAGTAGTGCTTACCGTCCTGTCTACCTTGGAGTCCTCATCGCGGACTTGTATGGACGACTGTTGATGAGGTGGCGTTGAGCAACTACATGTTGTGAAGCCTCCCCTTGCTCGTTTCTTTTGATACCAGACCTGACAAGTATAAGTAGTTGCTATCGTTTCCTTTTGATCCATCACCCACCAGCCATCAACAATCTTCACTACGTCCTCATCACATCCTCAATCACCATGCAAAACGCCCTCGTCGCCGTCACCGCTCTCCTGAGCGTGGCCACTGTCCAAGCCAAGCCCATGAAGCGCGACATCATCACTGCCCTCCCCGAGGCGGCGGATGAGGTCGAGCTCAAGTTCCAGCCTCTCCTCGACTTTGACAACGACGGCTGCTACAACACGGCCGCCATCGACCCCGATGGCAACACCAACCCCGGCAAGGGCGCCACCGGCACTCCCGAGGGCCAGTGCCGCGACCCCCCGCAGCTCGAGAATAGCAACACGTATTCCCGAAAGCGCTGCAACAACGGCTTCTGCGCCGTCATGTAAGTCGATTCCTGCTGGTCTCAAAACTCATGCTCTCCTGCTTACTGCGCTTAGGTACGAGTACTACTTTGAAAAAGACCAGGCCGTAGGCGGCAGCTTCCTCGGCGGCCACCAGCACGACTGGGAAAACGTCGTCGTGTTCTCCCAGGGCGACACCGTCGTCCGCGTCGCTCCCTCCTGCCACGGCGGCTACGACGGCGCGAGCAACACCGTCCCCCTGACGGACACGCACGCCATGATGGTGTACCACAAGGACGGCGCGGGCACGCACTGCTTCCGCTTCGCAAACGACGACGACATCGCCAACCCGGAGAACCCCACCGGCCAGTTCTTCCGCAGCCCCGTTGTCGGCTGGGACAGTTGGCCTGACGTCGGTCTGCGTGACAAGATGCTGTCGAACTGGAGCGGTGGCGTGGGGCCCAAGCTGGATGACGAGTTTGGCGACTCGCTGAGGGATGCTGCTGGTGATGGCGTTGCCGGATTTGACCCTTATCTTGATGCTTGAGCGTGTACTAGGGTTTCTTGTAATTAAGACGCCGGTTGTGTCAGTACATAGAAATGCCAAGTCTATGATACTTGACAGGTATCGGAGCAATGCCGACTGATAGACTCGTCTAACATCAGCAAGCTAAACGTGTCGACTGGGGAATGAAAGTGAGAAAAGTTGATCCAAACCCGTGAAATTTGTTCGTTTAAATTCGGTCTGGTGGAGTCCTCGTGAACTGTCAACTTGGCATCATCTCAAGACTGCGATCCCCTCACTTAAAGCAACGTTGCCTCCCGAATCCATCACCTAGGGGCACTATCAGAACTTGTATTGAAATCCATACCGAGGTACAACACAAAATATCCTCGTCCAACCAGTCATCCGACAATCAGATCTCAGGCTCAGCCGGCTCAGACAAGCCCATGACAAAGTCTGGGTATATAAGGGAGCACTGGGATGGAAGCGATCCCAAATTCCTCGGTAGCTACATGCTCAAGCGTAGGATTGCGCCAGGACCCCTTGCCATTGCTCATGGCTGACTCGATTCCAGCGGACATAGACGGTTTCGCGGAGGGCAAGGTTATTCTTCAAGGGCTGATCAAGCACGATTATGGCAGCTCCAAGGAGGCGGGGCAAGATACAAAAGAGAAATGAGTCTGTTGAAGCTGGAACTACAGGATTGATTTGACCCGAGGAGCTCTGAAAAGAGCTTTGTTGATGAGTGCTCGGAAGTAGGGACTACCCAAGGGAGCGGTAGTTACTCAGCTGTGGACTGGAATCCAAGACTTGCCAAGGAGATATCATGAAGGAAGCTCCTCAGACCCTGGCTCTATTAATTTCCCCGCTCTAAAATCGTCCTGGGAGAATCGTCATTTTCACACTCCAACTTGACACGTCGTGCTGCTCATACAACATGACCTCTTTCCGCAAACGTCCAACCTGAACCAGTCTCCATCGGCATGTTTCAACATCTCCAGCACGTCTGACCTCGAATCTACAGCCTCGGGCAATGGCTTCTCAGGAGCCCTCACAGCCGGACAGAACCTTGAAGCATCACCCTCGTCGGCCATCAGTCCCACCCCGCGGCCTCGGTACCAACGGCCGCTCTGGAGTTCGAAGAATCCTCATGCTGGAATGAAGACGGGTTCCTCAGCGGCGACCATGTCTCGGAGCCCCAACGTGCTGCACTCCAGACATTCCTCCACGGGAATTACAACGCCACCGATGTCCTAGAGTGCTTCCCCTTTCTACTCATCGGCTGCGAGGGCGGACCTCCAAGTGGACGTATCCAGCGTGAGCGGACCACAGCAGACTAGGAGGCATTTCTTCAATCTTCTTGACCGCGGTGGGGTTCTTGAGGAAGTCGAGGACCGTCATCCTGGCTTTTTCGGTCACCAAGAAGCGCAACATTGCCATGGACGTGAAGGGGCCATTGATCAGCGTTGGTCAAAGGCGCGGTTTGCGGCCTTGATGAGGAGGCATGGTAGTGAGGAATGAGCTGCAGGGGGAGAAGTTGTCGATGAGACAAGTCCTACTGACGCCTACCGTCTTATCCAATACCATACAGTTCAAGCACAAAGATTTGCCAGGATGAGAAGTAATAGAACTACTTGTGATAGAAATATATGTTACTTTACTTTAAGGTCTCTTACTGCAGATGGACACGGTGGGGAATTCGGGGATATAGAGCTGAAGATATGCCAAGTTGACAGGTCCATATATGCTCTCCCGAAACTACTTCTTCTCGACAGCCCGTTGCAGAATATCCATCACCTCAGTCTTACCCAGCCGTTGGGAAATTTCCAACGCCGTCTCCCCTTCTTTATTCCTCACCCCGACATCCGCACCCGCATCGACAAGGAGTCCAACAAGATCGGTCCTCCCCCGCGAAGCAGCCAGCATGACCAGCGTGTTTCCATCCCCCTGCCACTGAAAATCAACGTTGCCGCCGTTTTCGATAAACAACTTGACCAGCTCGACGTTTGCGCAGAACACAGCCCAGTACATTGCGCTGCGGCCGTCTCTGCAGGCATAGTTTGGATCGGCGCCCGCCTTGACGAGCTCGGTGGCTACTTGCAGGAAATGGTGGGCACAAACGCCAATGAGTCCGATTTCACCTGCCAAGTCAGTCAAGGCCCAGGGGGCGTTGGGTATACTTACGATTAGGTCGATCCAGGACGGCGTTTGGGTCTGCTCCTAGTTCTAGCAGTAGCTTGACAATCTCGATATTGTTCATTACTGCTGCTGCTAGGTGAAGTGGTGTGGCTCCCTCGCGTTTTTGCAACGCTTGATATCTTGGCAAGTTGGGGTCTAGATGTTGGATTGTAGTAGCAGCCAGTCTTTCGTTCAGATCAGCACCATGGCTCGCGAGGAACCTGATTGCTGGGTGGTTCTCATGTACGAGTGCGTAGAAGAATAGGGAGAATCCTGGTACTCGTCAGTTCTTTTCAATCAGAACCAATTGCAAGTCTCGCATACCGTGCTGGTCCCGCAGGTTAGCATCCATGCCTGACTCGACAAGGACCGTCAGACTCTTGACGTCGCCTGATCGAATCGCAGGATGGATAATGAGGTTCTGTTCAGCAGGCTTTGCCGTCCTGAAGAATGCTTCAAGAACCCCCTTTCTACTGGGCACCTCTCCATCTCTTGTGGCAAGCCTCTTCAGCTCGTCTACAGAGTCACCAACCTCGCATCCGTTGTCGATGAGCAGCGCCGCAAGCTCAAAAGACGGTAGAGTCAAGGCCAGATGGAGTGGCGTCCGTAGGTGAAAGTCCTTGGTGTTTACCTTTGCGCCGCTCTTGATCAGGAGCTCCCCCATCTCGACGTCGTTGTCAAAGACGCAGTAGTGAAGAACCGTGAAGCCCTGGGTGGATCTAGCTGTGAGGCCTACGCCTCTTGAGATGAGAGCTCGCACGAGCTGTCTGTTCTGACTGCGGACGGCGTCGAGCATGGCATCGGGGTTGTCCATTTCGAAAAGGTTATTGGCGTTTCCCTCCGTGTCTGGAATACTGCAGCTCGTCAGCATTCATCTCATGTATCCCCGAGTTCAATTACCTGGCGCCTCCACCCTCTAGCCCTTGGTAGTAACTGAACGCGGACCTGTGGTCCACAAAGGTCCCGATCGTGAAGCGAGCCTCACTCTGGCCGTCTCTCACAGAGTCATTGTCGACATCCTCTTGGATTCTTCTTGAGAACTCTTTGCCTCTCGCGATATCCTCGAAATCAGGAATGATCTCGTTATAGAACTGTTCGATGTCGCTCTTGATTTCGTCGGGCTCTTTACCTTCGACGACGCTATGGACGTGTGAGTTGAATGCATTCTACCCTCTTTTGAGGGCATCTCACCCATCCAGACTAATTGTCGTCAGGTTCAACCGTGCCTTGTTCTCGCTGAGCCTTTTCCGTAGTTCACCGAGCTCGCTCTGCTTCAGCTCCCACTCATCCATCCTGATGAACTTGGCCCTTCCGGATCCCTTGTCGACGAGAGGCTTCAGAATCTGCTGAATGTCCCTCACTGACTTTTCGCATGCCCCCAGTTGCTCCGCCAATGTCTCCGTCAATGACGGGGCTTCCGCATGCTCGTAGTGTTCTGTCAAATCGTACGCCAAGTCCAAGGCAGAAACAAGGTCGGCAACCTCGGCTTGGATGTCGAGTACATGGTCGGGCGCGTCAACGATGCCCTTGGTCAAGGAATTGAAGCCGAGGACGACCCTGGAGGTGGCCTGGAGGGGGCCGATGAGGCTGCTGACAGCCCCAGGTGCTCCGGCCATTACTTTAACCAAGGTTTCTTTTGCTTCGGCCATGGCTGCGTGATGTTAGAGTTGATGAGGGAGCGGGGTTGACTGAAAGATGACTGTTGCCGCCTGAGGCTGTGCAGTAGCTGCAAGAAGCTGGAGATGCCTGCAGGTTATCGTATCGGGATTGGTTGCCGCAGCGCCATGGCAATCAGCCCTAGAAATACCCTTCATCTTCAGCCTCACAACGTGCACCAGCGCAGAGTCCTTGATCAATTGCTGTCAAGTTTAGAGCTGAGTCTAGTAATTCTCTAATCATTAGGAAAAGTAGTGAACTTAGCAAGGCATGTCTGCTATATCCCACATTTCTCGGCAAGAAAGCAGCACACCCTCCGACTTGTCTAGTTCTCTTGCATCCACTCTTGATGCTTGGACTGCTCCTGTGGGCCCACAACCATCTCAAACGGTCACAAAGTCGAATGGATCTCGAATGCTCCTTCACGTCAACTTGGTCGACGACAGACGCGCTGCCAAAGACGGCCTTTGGCGGCCTCGGGCACGAGCAGGGAAAAGTCCGCGTGTAAGCCTGTAGCCCATTCGCAATTCGAAAAACATGATCAAGACTCCAAATTAAACATCAAGAGCGTCAGGAACATCGCCCACAAGAAAAAGGGGGCCACGCAAGACTCGGAATGCTGGCGCCTTCTTTCTTTCCTCCGTTGGTCTTTAAATTTTCCATCATGTTACCCTCTCAGGTGCTATCACTTCTGGGCCCTTTGTTCCGCTCACCTGAGAATCCATCAAGATCAGCATGTTCATGACTTTGAACACGAGAAATCTATAAAGGTCGAGTTAATCCGCCTATCAGATAGTCGGGATCGGCCAAGATCTGCGCATCCGGATATTAAGAGGTCGAGTTATTAAAGCGAAACTTTAAACGTACCCCTGTTTCCAGTTGCGCGGCCTCTATCGATGACCTTGCAGCTCCAAGCCCAGGACACTTGATCCAGTTTCTCAGAGTACACCAGACTTGATCTTAATTCCTTAATCACAAGCGTAATGGTCAAATAGCAACTGTAGCTCCCAGAATACAGCTTGCCAACCTGAGGCCCGTCAATGGCAAGGATATACGCGTCCCCAAGACACATCCAACTGTCATTCAGGGTTGGACACCAACCCCCACGGCTATCTTCACATCCTTGAATGCCCCTTTCATCTACCGAGCCTCCATTTCACCGGATCCGGACGAGGCCCAGCGCTCCCGATCATGGATAACCTTAACCAGAATAAGCACCCGTCTCCACGCGGACCGGGGCCCGGTGGACCACGCCTGCAAGGGTTTAAAACGTCCGCCGGCCTATCAAGACCTGCGTGTCTGTCACCTTAGTGGAGGAAATTCTGTCGAAGGAATCTCTTGAAACGCCGGAGCTGAAACGACAAGCGCAGCTGGGCGTGCGCTCCTTTAATCATGCCGCTTCGTTTCCATGTTTTGGCGTCTGCGTGGCGAGATTAAGATTGCGGCGGAGAAACAGAGGATCGATGCGTTTTCAGAGGAATCACCCAGCGACGACCCGAAGGATACAAGAACATCCAACACCCGCGTCAGATTCCTCTCCTTCTGTATTCACATTCCTCATTGTACCATCTTTTCCTTTGCTTTTTCATTGTCAGTGACCATCCAACCGTTGACCGGTATTTCTTCAGCATCAGCCTCATCCTTCACAATGCACTCCACCAGCTTCATCTCCTTCATCGCGGCCCTCCCCGCCGCCATGGCCTGCCTGGGCCACGAGGGCGGCGTGCCCGCCTCCACGGGCTCCAAGACCCTGAGCGAGCCTCAGTACATCAAGGCCGGCGAGACCTTTGACGCCGGCTGGGTCAAGTACGACCGAGGCGTTTCCTGCTCGGGCCAGAGCGAGGGCGGTAAGTGACCCCTGGTTATCCTACACATGATGCTGATGTCTACAAGGCGAGGCCGATACCGTGTTTGTTCTCGAGGACGGCGCCACGCTCCGCAACGTCATCATCGGCGCCGACCAGAAGGAGGGTGTCTACTGCCTCGGCTCGTGCAACCTCGAGTACGTCTGGTTCGAGGACGTGTGCGAGGATGCCATCTCCATCAAGGGTGACGGCACGGCCAACATCATCGGCGGAGGAGCCTACAGCGCGGCCGACAAGGTCATCCAGCACAACGGGTGCGGCCACGTCAACATTGTCAACTTTTGTAGGATTCTAGTTCCTCTAGACGACCTGTGCTGACAGCCCTTAGACGCCAACGACTACGGCAAGGTCTACCGATCTTGCGGCAACTGCAAGGGCAACTGTGCTCGCTCCGTGCACATGGAGGGCGTCACTGCCGTCGACGGCGGCGAGCTCATCGGCATCAACACCAACCTCGGCGACAAGGTGTGTACCCCTGAATTCCACTCTTCTTGGACGCCACGACTGACTCTCTAGGCCACCTATGAGAACAACTGCTTCCCCAAGACCCAGTGCCAGGCCTACGAGGGCTGCGACAAGAGCAACGGCGACTGCGAGCCCGTCAAGGGTGACACCTGCTAGATGCAGGTTGCCAGAGTTGGTGCACGGCTTGTTTTTCTTCTACGCCGTCCGCGCGCTTTGTGGATGCTCTGATGCGAGGTGGCGGGTCACTGTACATAGTTACTTATAGTGTTTATATAAATAGACTACTGCGCACTGGTCGCCGTAAAATCGCAAGTCTTTGAGTGATCATGAATCCGTGATTTCAGTGAGGTTGAGTTTGACTATGATCAGGGCGAGTTGGAGTTGGTTAAGTTTCAATCAAGATTCTCAACGCAATATTAAACGGCCACTGTAAATTAATTGAGCCTCATAGTCCCTTGTTTGCATTTCCCGTTGCAGCAAAACAGACGCGACCAAGTTGGAAAAAGGAAATTTTGGCTTTGGTGCAGGGTAGGTTGATTCAAAGATGATAAGAAAGCCATTGAGAGGGTGACATAACTCTAGAACAGAAGCAAACCAAGATATGCCCGTAATTAATCAAGACAATAAAAAGAGAAAGAGACCGGCATTGCGTCATAAACACAGCCCTCGGTTGAGCCCAAACGCCCTGCAGGGCTATTTTCCATCTCCACCTCGTGCGCCGCGGCCTCTCCGCCGCTTGCTCGCATTACCAGCCGCGACTGACCAGCCTCGGCTCGAAACCAGCAAATAATCCCTCAGACCCTACGCTTACGTGTCGGAGGACGGCGCCTGTCATGTTCATGTCCTAGCCTCCGGGCCAGAGTGGGCTGCCACCCCGGGCGACGTGTCGAATAGAGCTTAGGCGACGCGAATTTTGGCGGCTAAGCGACGGGTTGTCCCCCCACATCCCGACGCGAAATGAGGCGAGGTCGTGATGTGATTGAGAGCAAAAGAGAGTAGATTGTAGAATAACAATCATAAAAAAGAACAAGAATGCAAAATAGTCAAAGAATAAAGGTTAATTTTGAGAGAGGTTGAAATTCATTAATGAAAATATGACCGGTTTATATCTTTGGTCTGCTGGGCCAGCCCTATGGGCCACCTCACGATAGCCTCATTCCGGCAGTTTGACGCGTGGCACACCGCGTGGTCCGACGCTACGCACCCCAGTCCGCGCTAGCTTCCGGTGAGATGAATCTTTTTTCGCATTGCCACGATGTCGATGACGTCGCAACCGTTCAACAGCCAATATGTAAAGAGGACTTCGTCCACCGAAGAAGGTATTCAGCAAGCAATCGTCTCTTGATTCCCACAGACACTTCATCATGATACAGCAAACCCTTCTCATGGCCTCTCTGGCCGGGTTGTCCATCGCAGCGCCTTCTTCCAGAGCCGTCAACAATGATAACCTCGCTCCCTTGAAATTCACCAGCAACGGTACCTTCCAGATCGCCGTCTTTTCCGACATGCACTTTGGCCAATGTCAGTAGACCTCACATCTGCTCAACGGACTCCTAATTAATTCATGCAGATCCCGACGGCGTAGGTCCAGAGCAAGACCGCAAATCCGCCCAGGTTATTGCCGACGTCCTCGATTACGACTTTCCCGACCTGGTCGTCCTCAACGGGGACCTCATCAGCGGCGAGCTGACGTACCAGGACAACAGCACGCACTACGTCGACCAGGTGGTTGCGCCTATAGTCGAGCGGAACCTAACGTGGGCGTCTACGTACGGCAACCACGACCATAACTACAATATCACGGGCGACGGCATCCTCGAGCGAGAACAGCTCTTTTCTGGATCGAGGACTAAGAAGATGGTCAATGATAAGAACGCCGGTACTTCTAACTACTACCTCCCCGTGTACGCGTCCAACTGCACCGTCGTTTCAAAGTGTACTCCTGAACTGCTGCTCTGGTTCTTCGACTCCCGCGGCGGCATGTACTACCAGGGCAAGGACCAAGAGAACTGGGTCGACACGAGCGTCGTGACGTGGTTCAACGAGACGAGCACTGCCCTTACGGAAAAGTACCAGAGGGTCATACCCTCGCTGGCATTCGTGCACATCCCCATCAACGCCACCGAGGCCCTCCAGATGCAGCTCGGCGTCGACGAGAACCGCCAGCCCGGCAACAACTACGACCCGCCGATGCCCCAGCAGGGCGAAGGATGGTGCGAGGACGGCACGCGCGACGAGGACAACTGTCCCTACGGGGGACAGGACGTGCCCTTTATGAAGGCGCTGGTCACAGTCCCTGGCGTGATGGGTCTGTTCTACGGCCACGACCACGGCAACGCGTGGTGCTACCGCTGGGATGAGCAGCTCAACGGCATGGATGTCAAGGGTAACGGTATTCATCTGTGCTTTGGGCAAAAGTCTGGCTACGGCAGCTACGGAGACTGGATGAAGGGCGCGAGAGAGATTGTCGTGACCAAGGACAAGCTAAAGGACGGCGTTGTCGACACACATATCCGTCTCGAGTCGGGGGATGTGGTTGCAGCCGTGACACTGAACTCGACATATAACCAAGATTGGTACCCTGCTGTGCCGGACGTCAAGACGTATCTGAGCGATAGTCTTGGAGTGGCCGCGGTTTCTAGTGACGGTGTAGGGATGGAGACGTCGGGGTGGGTTGCGACGTTGTTGGTGACAGGGTACCTGCTATTATAGTGTAGGATATCCAGTTATGACTTATGAATGATGAATACATTTAGTTACCTGTTGACTCGGTACAAGACCAGGTCAACGATCAGATACACACCAAACACCACCACCATCATCGGCACCGACACAGCAAAGTAGACCCAGAACAGCCTCGCCCCGGGCATATAGTCATCCCCCATGCTAAACAGCGAAGACACATACGCCAGAGGTATAAACACCAGCCCCACAACCGTCAGCGCCTTTGCGCTCTTGGCCTCCCTCAGAGCATGCCTATTCCCCGCCATTCCCGCCAGCGCCGTGATGGACCCGTTCAGCGCCGCCACCCGAACCCTCAGGTCGCTGTGCATCGAGTATATGAGCTGGTAGTCGGACACGACACGGTCCTCCTGACGGATGCCGCACTGCACCATCAGCCAGTCGAGGTCGTGCGCGTACTCGGCCATGCGGCGCTCCAGGGCCTGAACGTCGCGCCACTGGTTCTCGACGCCGGATGTGCTGTAAGACTCGAGGTTCTCCCGGTTGGCTAGGTGCCACTGCGTGTTGGAGACGACAGTCTTGAGGAAGTCGATATGCTGCATGTGGTGGCTTGCCACGATCTTGAGCACGAGGTCCTGGATGCTTGAGGGGTCCTCGGTGGTGCACGTGTCGAGGTAGAAGCACACGTCGTCCATCATGCACGTCCGAGGAGGTCCGCAACGGATCTGCTGCGTCTGGATGGCGTGAGGCGTAAAGTCGATGTATCCTCCCTGCATAGGTACAGGAGTGATTTCAACCACGTCCTCAGGTCCGTCCCTCTGGATCCTCCGCAGAGGCGGATCGGTGATGAGCACAACTGCAACAGTTAAATGACCGTTCACACGCCAGGCAATAAACGTACCGTCCCATCCGCCTTTGCGCTGCCTCTTCCAGATAGAGCACTTCCTCCTCACAACGCCAATCCTCGAAAACGACCTC
The DNA here is from genome assembly GCA_013618265.1 of Fusarium albidum. Classification (NCBI taxonomy): domain Eukaryota; kingdom Fungi; phylum Ascomycota; class Sordariomycetes; order Hypocreales; family Nectriaceae; genus Fusarium; species Fusarium albidum. The sequence continues at coordinate 29,954 of JABFEP010000507.1, forward strand.
GCCAGACGCGTCACGCCAACGTGTCGCCCCGTATCCGCACAGCACAGCTTGAACATGCCCATCAACTCATCAGGCAACTCAAACACCTCGTAGTACTTGAGAGTGACGTGGTCCCTCCCCGTCATCAACACGGGGGCATCAGACTCGGTCGTCTGCGTCGTATGCGCCACAACCACGATCCTCTCATGCTCGACAAAGAAGGAAGGATGCATCCTGAAGCACGTTCCCACGGCGCCCACAAACGCGGGATTCAGACCCTGCATGATGACAAGGCGTCGTCCATCGGGGGGGTCGACGCGTAGGGAGTCAAGAAGCCTAGAGGCGTCGTTGTAGACTACGGGGCGTCGGAAAGGCTGGTTGGGCGCTGCTTCGAGGACGACTGCTCTTGCTGGCGCCTTTACCCATGGCGTTTTCTGGCGGAGCTTCGATTTGGGGTCTCGTCGCGAGAGGCGGGGATCTGAGGTTGTGAGTTGGTGGACTAGGGTGTCGTAGTCGCCGAGTGTGCTCAGCCAAGATAGATTTCGCTTCTGGGACATGGCTACGCGAGGTTTGTATACCGTGAGTGGTTAAAGAGGAGTTGGGCTTCGTCTATGTCTGCTGACAGGATTACAGGGGTCCCGCGGATATGCATGATGACTAATTGGGCAGGGCTGTCTTTCGGGAGCACACATAAACGAAGTTATTACGAGCGTAGCGAGAAGCCCTCCGCAGGAGGCCCCCGGCAGGATCCCCGAAGGAATTAGGGAGATGACATATCAATATCAAGGTCTTGTATCTAGATATGGTCTATCGATTCAGACTTTTCACCACTGACAACCTTGGTATACACGAAACACATCTTCAACCCCAAACTCACACTCGTACTCAGTCGGCAAGCATCTTCTCAACCTTCCTCCCAACCTTGGTGCTCCATATATCAACCTTTCTGTACCACAAGTCGGTCAAGTACATGGTGACGCTCAGGAGCACAACCCACCCGACGGCATACCCCCACATCTTTCCAAACTGCTCAAACAGCCGCGGCATGATCCAGAAGCCCAGGCTGTGCAGCACGGGCCCGTGCACGAGGTACAGCGAGAAGCTCACCCTGCCGAGGTACTGGGCCGTCGAGCCCTCGAGGATGCGGCAGAGGAGCGAGCTGCGCAGGATGCAGGGGAGGAGGAGCAGCGCGCCCATGGCTTGGTAGAACATCCAGCCCGAGAGGGGGATGTAGTACTTGGGCACCCAGTAGGAGAGGAACACAAAGCCCGGGGTGTACTCGGCGCCGGCGTCCGGGTACGAGAGGAAGTAGAGCGCGAGGAAAAAGGTCGCCCAGCGCATCAGAGTTGCTCTCCGGCTCGACCGTTGAAGGCCCGCCTGACGACTCCTGGTGGCCGGCGGCGCGAGAGTCCTCTCGCTGTGGTCAGACTGTCGGATGTCGAGCTCCGAGAGCAGCGCCCCCCCGAGGAACGTCGCCATGTCCCACCGTCCCATGGTGAGGCTGTACGCCGAGAGGAAGCCTGCGAAGCGCAGCCGCCACCTTGCCTTGAGGGCCGCCGTGCCCAGCAGGAAGATGTAGATGAACATGGACCCGCGGAGCTCCATCGGGATGGTAAAGGTGTGCGGGTCATAGCGGGGGTGGTAGTGGCCAAAGTTGAAGGGGTTGGCCCACTCGGCGTAGGCCCTGGTAAAGTTCTTGAGGGCGTACGTCATGTTGGGGTGGATGAACGGGTGCTCCTCCCACGAGCCGCCCATCTGGACCCAGGTCAGGTTGAGCGTGTCTGTGAGGTTGGCCGCCTCCCAGAGTTTGATGGACGACATCTCGTGGTACGCCGCCTTGGGCTTCTCCCAGGAGTACGTCTGGGGTTCCAGGTACTCCATGGCCGCCGTGTTGTTTGTGGCATTGAGCTTCTTGAGCAGCATCTGGCGCTCCGCCTCGACCTCGTCCTCCAGCGTGTACAACGACGAAGGGCCGTACAGCTTGGGGGTGCTGTTGAGGCAGAGCATGTCGGGCCAGTCGGTCGTGTTGCCGAGGTATAGAGTGCTCTCCACCGCCAGAAAGTCTGCCACGCCCGCAGGTCCCAGGACAGGAACGGTGCCGTTGAGGCAGGTGTCGTTGAGGTTGGCGACCGTGACGGTGCCGTTGATGTAGACCGAGTCAGGGCCCTTGTAGATGGAGAACTCGGACCGAAAGACGCCAATCTGGGCCAGCACCGCCACCAGGAACATGCTGATGGTGGGAGGGATGTACAGCCGGAAGACGCGTCTAAAGACTGACGAGGCCAGCGTCTGGTAGGCCTTGTCCACGCGCCGCTCGTGAATCATCCTCAGGATGTGCCGGCAGAGCACGTAGCCCGATATGGCGAAGAAGATGGACACCATGGCACGGCCGCGGTGCAAGAGGCAGATGATGGGCAGCGACGGCCAGTTCCAGTGCGGCTCCGGCGCCCGAGGCGGCAGAGCGCCATAGCCCATCATGATGGTCGGGGTCCACGGCCAGAAGAAGTGGTAGTTGAAGACGATGAGGCAGGCGATCCCCCTCAGGCCGTCGAGGCACCTGATCTTGTCCCTGCTCCGCGCCGTCTTGTCGTCGTCATCCTTGCGGTCGCGGGGCGGCTGAGGCTCCTCCGACCGCGGGAGGAGCTCGTCGGGCGCCCGCCCTGACTTGTCCCAGACCATTGATTCCTTGTCGGGGGCCTTGGAGCGCAATTGCGGGCGGCGCATGCAGGATCTTTGGCTGGAGAGTGTTGGTTTTGAACTTTTGATAGTGACAGGTTGGGATGAAACAGAGTGTCCCTTGGATACCATGATTTCGAGATAAGCTTACTAAGGCTGATTTGCGCCACTCACAGGCTGGACCGATGTTGAGCCAAGGAGGAGGATGCGCTAACCCGAAGCGTCGACGGGCATCATGTCGGATCCGGAGACCTCGAAGAGCATGGGCGGACATTGGTGGTGAAGTGGCTGTGGGTGCGAAAAGGCAAATTGTGTCAGGGGAATTCTTCCGGGATAGATCATGGCCAGCTGGGGTCACAATTGGGCTCTGACTGCGGACTCGCGGAGTTGCTGAACCTCCATCGCCTAGATCTCCCAAGGCGGCAACGATAGGCGCATAGGTCAATTCGGATGATGCCGCCGTTTCAACCCCCTTTTCTCCACTGGCTGGACCGTAGCTGTTGAATCATCTATATTGATGGGCCTACCACGGCACTAGGCGTGCAAATCGAAACTGACCAAGGATAGGAGATAGGGTAGCACAGATCTTGCTTCTGGTGACAGTCCAACTGCCGATGCACTTACCCGTCCAGGTCTTGTTTCCGGGGACCATCAGATTGATGAAGAGATCCCGAGGAGATCCTTTAAGGGTGAGTCCGTAATTGCTGACATGTGAGAATCAAGTAACAAGTTCCGATTGTGTAAACAACTCGAGCCCTGCACGGGTGTCGATTGTAAAGGTTATAAAAGTGGGATTCCCGAATTACATATTGGACAAATCATCTATGCTCTATCTGTGACATTCTGGAGGAACTACCAGATTGTTTGCCCTCATCAGGTCGTGTAGGAACTCTCCAGGGGCGTCTCATGACTCGCCTCACTACTAAAGCACAGCTGGATGTCGCACAATGATTTGCGGCGACGCGAAGGACGCGAGAATGCCCTGCATTAGTCTCCAAGCATTGCACCGCAGTGCTGATCCCATTTAGCGCGCCACTTGCTGGTAGGGCTGCATGATGCCCTGGAGATGTTGGGCTTCTTTCGCTACTGCAACCAGATTTGCAATCTGGACTGCTCATCAGGGGACAGAGAGTGGGATTTCCGGCCCGCATGATGCAGTGGCATTGGAATATCAACTGCAGTGGTACAAAGGCCGATCATTCAGGCAGATTGCATTGTTGTATCTGAAGAGCCAGCTGTGTTGATATCGGGCCGTGATATTAATCATTAGGGAACCCCCAATGTGGAAGCAACCTGCCCTGGAAGGCAGAAATTGGCAATATTAGATAGTTCCGTATCTGGAGCAACCTGCCCTTTAAGGTGCAAGAACAAAACAAGTAATAGTATCCGAAGAGCGCATCAACATACCTAACTAAGGGCCATGGTAATATTGCTTTCACATACTGGACCCATCTAACGAGCCACAGGGCACCAAGATGGGCCGGAATTCGCGGACTCCTGGAGAAAGATGTAGAGTTGGTTCGGTCTTGACTGCCGACAGAATTGCATTAAATAATGATATCATATGTTCCCCAGATGAATGCCTGCCCTATCTACCCTTGTGCGCCTTGATCAACCGCCACTCCCACGTCGTCTGCAGCCTGTTGCACTCGTCGAGAATGCCAGAGTCCTCCCACCACCAGTAATCCGTGACGATGTACTCCTTCCACACCTCGAGCCACAGCATCCTGCCGACCAGATTCCGCAGCTCCTGCTTGACCTCGTCCTCGGACATCTGGGCCGCCTTTTTCGGCGTGAGCTTCTCGTCCTCCGTCGGCACGGCAAAGAACTTGCTGTTGGAGGCGGTGTGCGTCTCGACGCGGAACGACGCGTTGGCCAACCAGATGGGGAACAGCTTCGTCGGGTTCATGCAGCGAAAGTTGGTCTCGAGGTTGAGCAGCAGGTGGTTCTCTATCCAGGAGCGGAGGAGCGGACCCAGGGTGCGAGCCAGGGGCAGGGGGTCGATGACGATGAGGTGAAGGGCGCCGCCGGGCTCGAGGCAGCGGTGGACGCTCTTGAGAAGCTCGGGGATCTCCTGGGACGGCGTGAGGAGGGGGAGCCGCAGGGAGTAGACGGCCTCGAAGAGCGAAGACGCGATGGGGAACCCGGATGCTGATGTCACGGGGAACTGGATCGGGTGGATGTTGGGGAAGAGCGTGGGGGACAGCGGCGCCGACGAGAGGTGGTAGACTTGCTTGTTGAAGTGAACAGCTGCTATGTACGAGGTGGCAGCTATAGAACCATTAGCGACATTCACGGCTTTTCTTTTTAGTCTCACCTGGAGCTTCATATAGCGCAAGAACTCTCTTCGTCTTGGTTCCCGTGTCGTCCTTGTTCATCTGGCACATCTCGCTGGGCTGGTTCATGTGAAACATGGCCGACAGCATCCACTGAGTCTTTTCCACGTCCAAGTCCTTCCACGAGTCGGGGTTGTTCAGCGTGCCCCATACCCCTTTAAGTCTGAGCAGACGGGTGACGTTGCTCTCCGCGGCCAGCCGCCTTACTTCGTGTTGCATCGGATTCGCCTCGGCCGAGAACTTGGCCCCCAACTGACTCCCCTCGTCCCCTATATGTGTTTCTACCGGCGCCTCGGTCGTCGGGGTGCAGGCCCACGCCTCTGGGGGCTTCCATACGTCCGTGTACTCACGCCTGAGTGATGTCGTCGCAGAGGGTATCCGTCTGGGTGTGTTTGGTAGTGGAGGTGGCTTTGTAGATCGGCTCTTGAGTGATCGGAACGACCATTGTGATCTATACGAGTCAGCATGGGGGCAATCCGAGTATAGGTACCTTTGGGGGATTGACGTACTGGCCGCTCGAGGACCGCGGCCGCGTGACGGGCTTGCTGGCGGGCTTGACTTCTGTGTTGGCGGTGATGGTGACCTCGGAGATGAGGGCGATGGTGTCGTCGCAGGGCGTGCGGGGAGTCATGGTGACCTCGGTGCTCCTTGCGACGAAGGAGCCCTCGCTGAGGGTCTGGACGAAGTGGCACGGCTGCAGGGCCACACGCTCAGACGGGTTGGCGTCCCAGGTCTGGGTGGGTGACTTGGAGCGGTCCCACGGCTGAGGTGGAGGTTTGGACAGGACGCGCTCCCACGGAGATGGCGGTTTGACGAGGTTGCGCTCGGAGGATTGAGACGGAGGGTTGTGGTCGCATGGTTGAGGGGGTGGCTTGGTGACTGTCCGAGGCTGGTGAGTATATCTATTGTTGTTGAGGCAGATGTCTAAAGGCGGGACGAGTAAGTCAAGTGTGCCAAGCCCGTGGATCATCGGGGATAGGTAGTCAGCTTACCCGGATCCGGAGAGCACTCGACGGCGTGCTGGCGCAGGGGATCGTTCTCGATGGTCGGCCCCGGGCTGCACACCATGACCACGGGGACGACGGCCGAGTTGGTGGACAAGCCGGATGTCCGGTCGGTCTCCATCTCGAGGCTGGCCGTCGTGCGCGACGTGCGCGCCGAGGACATTGTGGGCGAGAGAGGGTCTGCACCAGCACTGCTCAATGGACCCCTGCGCGCAGGGAAGCCG